>SKCR01034592.1:0-169308 GCA_019454045.1 Zanthoxylum bungeanum
ATCTTTGATTGAGCGATTGGGGTTGAGTTGCAAGAGACACCCGAAGCCTTACAAGTTGCAGTGGTTAAATGATTGTGGGGAGATAAGTGTGACAAAGCAGTACTGTTGAGCTTTACCATTGGGCCACAACACAGATGATGTCCTATGTGATGTGAATACCGATGCATGCAGGACATATTCTTTGGGCAGGCCGTGGCAGTTTGATAAGAAGGTTATTCATGATGGGTTCAAGAACAAGTACTCTTTCCAGCATAAGGAAAACCCATTACATTATACCCACTTACACCTGCACAAGTCCATGAAGATCAGGTTAAGTTGCAACTTGAGCGTGACAAAGAGAGAGCGAAGGGAAACACCACCTTGGGTGAGACTAGTGAGAGCGGTGTATCTGGTGAGAACAATAAGGCCAAGGCCGTGGGAGTTTCCAAGGGGAGTGTGAGTGAACGTAAGGGCGAAACAAAGGGAGAGTTAAAAAGAGTTCTACATGGGTGAGGGTGAAGCAAGGAAAAGCGTTCAAGGCTAGCAAGCTCATGTTATTGTTAGTCTATAAGGAGCCTCATATTTATTTTACTAACTCTGACCATTTGCTTCCTGTGTCTATTTCATCTCTTTTGCAGGATTACAGTGACGTACTGACAGAGGACATACCTAGTGGGCTTCCACCCATTAGAGGTATTGAACACCAGATAGACTTCATACCTGGAGCAGTCATTCCTAACAGACCGGCTTATAAGAGCAATCCCGAGGAGACAAAGGAGCTACAAAGGCAAGTACGGGAGTTGATGGACAAGGGGTATGTAAGGGAAAGCATGAGTCCTTGTGCAGTACCAGTGCTTCTAGTTCCTAAGAAAGATGGGACATGGCGTATGTGCGTTGACTGCCGAGCTATCAACAATATTACGGTAAAGTATCGTCACCCCATTCCTAGGCTAGATGACATGTTGGATGAATTGCATGGTTCCAAAATTTTTAGTAAGATTGATTTAAAGAGTGGATACCATCAAATTCGCATGAGAGAGGGAGATGAGTGGAAAACTGCATTTAAGACTAAGTATGGCTTGTATGAATGGTTAGTTATGCCATTTGGTCTCTCAAACGCACCTAGCACATTTATGAGATTGATGAATCATGTTATGCGTGCATTTTTAGGTAAGTTTGTTGTGGTTTATTTTGATGACATCTTAGTTTATAGTAAAACAGTAGATGAGCATGTAATGCATTTGGAGCATGTACTTGATGTTTTACGAAAAGAACAATTGTATGCTAACTCTGACAATGCACATTTTGCATGGATAGAATTGTTTTTCTTGGCTTTGTTGTGAGTGCAGATGGCATCGAGGTAGATGTGGAGAAGGTAAAGGCAATTCAGGAATGGCCTACACCAACTACAGTGAAAGAAGTCCGAAGCTTTCATGGGTTAGCGAGCTTCTATAGGAGATTTGTCAAGGACTTCAGTAGCATTGCCGCGCCATTGACTGAGGTAGTAAAGAAGACAGTTGGTTTTCAATGGGGCGAGGCGCAAGAGCGAGCATTCCAGGACCTTAAAGCGAAGTTATGTAGTGCACCCATTTTAGCACTACCCAACTTCGAGACGACATTTGAGATTGAGTGCGACGCATCAGGGTTAGGTATTGGAGCAGTTCTCATGCAAGAAAAGCGGCCAATAGCCTATTTTAGTGAGAAGCTGAATGGAGCCGCTTTGAGGTACCCCACGTATGACAAAGAGTTATATGCGCTTGTGAGAGCACTTGAGACATGGCAGCACTACTTGTGGCCTAAAGAGTTCGTGATCCACACCGACCATGAATCATTAAAACACTTGAAGGGTCAAGGTAAGCTGAATAAGCGACACACAAAATGGATGGAATTCGTTGAGTCATTTCCATATGTTATACGCTACAAGCAAGGTAAAGAAAACATACTGGCTGATGCATTATCTCGCAGGTATGTTTTACTTACTTCAATGCATGCACGGATGTTGGGATTTGATTTGATTAAGGAATTATATGAGTGTGATTCTGATTTTGGTGAGATTTTGCTACTTGTGCAAAGTCATCTTTTGGAAAGTTTTACATTCATGACGGATTCTTATTTAAAGCGAACAGGTTGTGTGTTCCTGCTTGTAGTATGCGTGAGTTGCTTGTGAAAGAAGCGCATGGGGGAGGTTTGATGGGGCATTTTGGGATTACTAAGACTTTAGCTATTTTACATGAGCACTTTGTGATAAGTGTCTAACATGTAAGCATGCTAAATCTAAATTAATGCCACATGGTTTGTATACTCCTTTGCCTGTACCTAGTGAACCCTGGGTTGATATATCGATGGATTTTGTGTTAGGTTTGCCTAGGACAAAGAGGGGTAGAGATTCAATCTTTGTTGTAGTTGATAGGTTTAGTAAAATGGCTCATTTCATTGCATGTCATAAAACCGATGATGCTACAAACATTGCAGATTTATTTTTCAGAGACATAGTGCGACTCCATGGTATACCTAGGAGTATTGTATCTGATAGAGATGTTAAGTTCCTTAGCCATTTTTGGAAGGTGTTGTGGGCTAAACTAGGCACCAAATTATTGTATTCTACCACATGTCATCCACAGACTGATGGACAAACAGAGGTAGTTAATAGGACTTTATCTCAATTATTGCGCACTATAGTTGGCAAGAATTTGAAGAGTTGGGAAGATTGTTTGCCATTTATTGAGTTTGCATATAATCGTAGCATTCATTCTTCTACATCTTTTTTTGGATAAGGTAAGTATTATAACCAAAAGAAAACTATACAAGAGCAAAGGGGCATCCCCCAGGATCTAGAGAGGACAAGCCCTCCTAGAAGAAAGCCAAACGGCTACAAGAGATCAACTAAAGATGTCATCGGGCAAGTGCCACGAAAGGTGAAGCCATTTATTGTCATAAGATGGAGTCACCTTACGTAAAGAACTAACACGATTCCGAACATCAAAAACAATATCATATAGAAGAACAGAAACTGGCCTAAGAGGCATATCATGAGTGCGAGCATTCCTCTCCCTCCATATATGGTAAACTGACGCTGCAAAGGACAGACGAACCAGAAGATGATATAAAGAGGCACAGAGAACTGACAAAGCCACTCAACAGTTTGGCGCCAATCTCGACAGCTCCAGTCTAAACCACACATGGCTAACACAGACGACCAAACCCTCAATGAAAAGAGGCACTGAAAAAAAAGATGATCGATGTCCTCACTCGAACAACCACAAAGGATACACCGCGAGCAAGAGGATATACCAAATTTCATTAGACTGTCCTGAGTACAAAGGCCTCCCTGAATGGACATCCAAAGAAGAAAAGAATGGCGGGGAATAGATTTCCGGAACCAGACAACTCGGGACCAAGGCATCTCGGGTCTCCTCGACCTCAAAGCATTCCAGGCACAATCCACAGAAAATTCCCATGTCTATCATCTTCCCAAACCAGCATATCCTCCCTCAAACTAGAAGGAGACGGAAGGTGAGTCTGAGCCAAATCAACAAGAGCAGCAGATCTAGAAGGGGGCCAATGCCAAGCAGAATCAGAGATAATGGAAGCAACTGTCGCCATCCTATCCAAGCCAGAATCATAAATCACTCTCTCGCCCAATGAGTACTCAATCGGGCCTACAGGATGCCAATTATCAAACCACAATAAAGTCGACTCACCATTCCCAATACTCACTCTCATCCGCCGACGGGACCAAGAACGAAGCTCCAAAATCTTACGCCAACTCCAAGAGCAATCAGAAGGACGAGGGATCTCCCAAAAACTTCTCCCCCTCAGTAAATAAGAGTAAACCCAAGTAGACCAAGAAGAAACCTGACCAGAACAGAGAAACCAAATATGCTTGACAATAGCTGCTCTATTCCAAGCTTCCAGACTCTTTATACCCAGACCCCCCTCCTTAAGAGGTAAACAAATTTTGCTCCAAGCTACTCTAGCCCCAGTAGTGATAAGCGCACTACCCTTCCAAAGGAAAGAACGAAGGATAGTCTCACCTTCCTAATCACTGACTTAGGAAGAATAAATAAAGAAGACCAATAAACTTGAATGGAGAACAAAACAGACTTTATAAGCTGGAGCCGACCTGCATAAGAGAGAAACTTACAACTCCAACTTTTAGCACGCATAACAATACGATCCACAAGAGAAGCACAGTCAGAGGCCCTAAGTTTAGTAGAGATCAAAGGAACCCCCAATACCTCACAGGAAGAGTCCCCACCTGGAATCTCAACACATCTCGCAGATGGTCTTGCATAGAAAGAGAGATGCCAGAAGAGAAGAGATGACTCTTAGCTGGATTCGGAATTAAACCTGATAAACCACTGAACTGCCCAATACAATCCTTGATCAAAGAAACAGAGGATGCATCTGCTTTACAAAAAATCATAAGGTCATCTGCAAAACAGAGATGAGTAAGACGGTCCTTTGAACACCGCCAGTGGAACTGGCGGTGTTCAAAGGACCCACAGAATCCCCTGCATCATCAACAAACCCAGATACACAAACAGCATTATCAGCCCCAGTTATAACGCCCTTACCAGAGGTCAGGCCATCAACAGCTCTTCTAACCAGACAACCAGCATGACCACTATCCCCAACAGGACTCGGCACACATTCAATGGCACAAGCAGCCCCTGGAACTAAATCCAAATTCTCCTCCACAAACACTAACTTCACTTCACCTACAGCCTCACTGCCCAATACATTACCCCCGTGGCACCTACACCAATACTCTCAATTTCGCAAACAGCCACAGGGGAAGGACCAAATCCATGCTGACTAGAACAGCCCACAGGGCCATCAACAGGACAACACACCAACGACGGCGCCGGGACTGACAGAGGATTTTCACCTTTTGAAATTGTTTATGGTTTTCAGCCACTAACTCCATTGGATTTGTTACCTTTGCCTGTTGATGAGCATGTGGGGCTAGATGGAAAAAGGAAAACCGATTTGGTGAAGCACATACATGAGAAAGCAAGGGAACACATACAACGAAAGAATGAGCAATATGCTTCTCATGCTAATAAGGGCAGAAAGCATGTTCAGCCTGGAGATTGGGTTTGGGTACACATGCGCAATGAGAGATTTCCTGAACAACGTAAATCTAAGCTACAACCGAGAGGGGATGGTCCATTTCAAGTTTTGGAACGGATTAATGACAATGCATACAAGCTGGATTTACAAGGTAAGTATAATGTGTCTGCTACATTTAATGTTTCTGACTTAACTCCTTTTGATGCAGGTACAGATTCGAGGTCGAATTCTTTTCAAGAGGGAGGGGATGACATGATCCAGGCCGACAACAAACCAAAGGACGCATTACAAGTATCAGAAGGGCCAATTACGAGGCAGAGGACCAAAAGACTCAGAGAAGCAATGGCGGGATTAGTTCAGAGTTTTATGGCCGACTGCAACAAACAAATAGAGATGCATGTGGGCTTCGATGGAAAGGGCCCAAAACCATTTCACTTGGCCCAAATCAGTTTAGAATAAAGCTTCCTAGGCATTTGAAGACTTAAAGACTTGATGTTTGTGTAATTTCGTTTTTAGGGGCATTGTTGTCTTTATGCCTTTAGGTTCTTCTTCATTTGAGGAACGAACGAATTTGTAAACTCAAAAGCTTAAAGCTTTGGCTATGGCCGAATTATTGTAAGGGAGGGATTCCCCTTTTCAAGTTTGAATCGACTTATCTAAGTCTTGGCAAACTTAGTGGCGTCTCCATTGCTAGCAAAACACTACAAGGATTCATCTTAAAGGTTCTCAAGGGCAAGTTCTTTGTGGGTCTTCTTTGTGGCCTTGGAAGGGTTTTGTTTCTACAAAATCATATTCGCGGTTCTTGGGGTTCTGTCCGTTGCTTGGGGTTTGCTTGGATTTCGAATCCAAGTGGGTTCTTTGTCATTCCGGCTAAGTAGAGATCTAAGCGTAATTAAGCCTAATGGCATAGTCAACCATGCTAATTACATCATAAATAAAGTCAAAATGTCGAGCATAAATGACAAAAATGCCCCCATTTGGCCGAATTCAACATAGTCCCAAAATGGATGAAATCGGGTCAAAAGGGTGCTGGTGCTGAAGCTGCTCTGCTATGCTTCAGTCTGAGCTGATCTGGGTCAAATGAAATAGCTTTGGGACCTCTCTGGTTATGCCCATATGTGTCTCTGGTGTGCACTTGACTTGGTTGCTGAAACTGGTCACATAGCTCTGAGCTAGTCCCGCAAAGGCCTTTCTGATCTTCTTTTCTCTTTGGCTTGTGATTGGACCTGTTGGCAACTGCATGGGTTCCTCCAAGTTATTAGATGCATCCTGTAATGTCTCTGGTGTGGTTGGACTCATGTCAAATGTGAATAAGAATAGTAATCACGAAGACTCAATCAAAGAGACTTAAGCTAGAGTGCACGGAATAAGAAAAAAGACGAGTTAGCTAAATGTGCAAACAAACAAAACAAGCACTCAATGTGACACTTAGCCAATCTTGTGATGACTCGCTATTGTTTTTGTCTCACTCTTTTCTTTTCTTTTTCCTTTTTTTTTAACTCTTTTTTTTTTTGTCTCTCACACTTAAAGTGTATACAATGTAAATAACAAGATTACCACATTCGGTAATTTTCAAGTTATATCCTTAGCACTTGCAATACATGTAAATACAACTCAAATGACAATGTAACTCATATAATCAATTCGGCAATGTGGTAATGTCTACCTTTCAACTTGCAAATGAGTATAAATGATCTAGTTACAATGTAACTAACTTAATTTCCAATTCAGCCAAGTCAATTATACTAAGTAAATAGTTTTTGCAAGCAACTAGGTGATGCAGCTACTTGCCTCTTCAAGCACCTTAAAACAAATGATTACACACAGGTTCCCATGTCAAGCTAATGATGAATTTCTTGCCTCTTCACTTATAATAACAATATTTCAAGAGGTGCCAAGTGATACTTGCTTGGATACACACGAATTTAGTGCAAATTTGGTGCACTCAACCTTGCTTCACTTGATTCTTCAACATTAACAACACAAATCAGCAAGATAACAATGATACAACTCACTCCAGTAGCCAAATTTGGCGCATTCAGATTTGTTTCATTAATTACACATTCACATTCATCAATAATGCACTCAACCTTTCTTTCTTTTCACTCAAACTCACAAGATTGTGCTAACTTCACAAGAATGCAAACAAGTAAGCTAACGTAAACGCCAAGATGAATGATGTCAATTCTGATATTTGCAAAGTTGATATGAATAATACCTATGGAAACAACTCTAATTACATGTATCCAACAATAGCAAGACAAGATATGTCAATAAATCTCACTACGTCGAATCTGATCTGCTGCCCTTGTTGACTTGGCTCAGTCCCATCTTCCGTCTCCTTCTAGTTTGAGGGAGGACGTGCTGGTTTGGGAGGATGATAAGAGTGGGAGATTTTCTGTGGATAGTGCTTGGAATGCCATGCGTACTAGGGGAAACTTGTTGCATTGGTCTCGAGTTGTTTGGTTCCGGAAGGCTATTCCCCGTCATTCCTTCTTACTTTGGATGTCTATTCAGGGAGGCCTTTGTACCCAGGATAGTTTGATGAGGTTTGGTATTTCTGCTTGCTCCCGTTGTATTCTTTGTGGTTGTTCAAGTGAGGACATTGATCATCTTTTCTTCCAGTGCATCTTCTCTTCGAGGGTCTGGTCGTCTGTGCTGGCTTTGTGTGGGTTAGATTGGAGTCGTCGGGATTGGCGACAGACTGTTGAGTGGTTATGTCAGTTCACTGATGCCTCTTTACGTCACCTTCTGGTTCGTCTGTCTTTTGCAGCTTCAGTCTACCATATTTGGAGGGAGAGGAATGCTCGCACTCATGATATGCCTTTTCGGCCTGTTTCTACTCTTCTTTATGATATTGTTTTTGATGTTCGGAATCGTGCTAGCTTTGTACGTAAGGTGAAACCATCTTATGACAATAAATGGCTTCACCTTTCATGGCACTTGCCCGTTGACATCTTCTGTTGATCTTTGCTTGTAGCCTATAGGCTTTTCTTCTAGGAGGGCTTGTCCTCTCTAGTTTGCCTGGGGTATGCCCCTTTGCTCTTTGTATAGTTTTCTTTTGGTTATAATACTTACCTTATCCAAAAAAAAAAAACAATGTTAAACACGTCCTAGTAACATAGAATTAACAACTAAACACTTGATTCAAGCAAAGAAAACAAAAGCCCCAATTTTGAAGTAGCCAAAGATTAACTCAAAGAAATACTCATGATCAATCAAAAACACTCAAGGGCAGAATGTTATTCATGCTATTTTGATCACAAATCAACAAGAATCAGCAAGAAACAACAAGATCCTACAATGGCCGAATCAAGATGGAAGTAAAACCTTGATGCCGAAACTAAATCAACAAAGAACAAAGATGAAAACACAATCAAACAACACATAAAGATAGGAAAATCAGACCTTGGAACCCTGAGCTCATGATACCAAATGACAAGAACTCACTTGGGTTGGAAACCAAGCAAACCCCCAAGCATCTTTCTCAAAACCCCAAGAACTTTAAATACTGATTTTATAGGAACAAAACCCAACCAAGATCAGCCCCTAACCACCATGAAACTCACGTCCATGATAACCACAAGAATGAAATCAGATTGTATTTTGCTAGCAATGGAGACGCCACTAAGTTTTTTTTGGATAAGGTAAGTATTATAACCAAAAGAAAACTAGACAAAGAGCAAAGGGGCATACCCCAGACAAACTAGAGAGGACAAGCCCTCCTAGAAGAAAAGCCTATAGGCTACAAGTAAAGATCAACAGAAGATGTCCACGGGCAGTGCCATGAAAGGTGAAGCCATTTATTGTCATAAGATGGTTTCGCCTTACGTACAAAGCTAGCACGAATCCGAACATCAAAAACAATATCATAAAGAATAGTAGAAACAGGCCGAAAAGGCATATCATGAGTGCGAGCATTCCTCTCCCTCCAAATATGGTAGACTGAAGCTGCAAAAGACAGACGAACCAGAAGGTGACGTAAAGAGGCATAGCCAAAGCTTAAAAGCTTGAAAGTTTCTCAAAATGTCATGTATGTTATTCCAAAGAATAAGAAAACAAAGTTTAAATAGGTTACAAAGAGAAACCCTAAAGGTGTGAATGGACAAAAATGTCCCTAAAGTGAAATTACCAAAAGACCTAAAAACTACCCAAAGCATTCACTCAAGCACGTCCCCAAAAGTCTTTTCCCACCTAAAGTAGCTTAAAACAATGATTAGAAACTAATCTAACTTAAACTAATTTGAGGTGCTTACATCAAATAGTAAATTGACGTGCTTACTAAATAAGCAAGGTTCTAAGCATAATTAACCCTAATGACCTGGTCAACTAGCTTAATTACATCATAAATAAAGTCAACATGTCTAGCACAAATGACAAAAATGCTCCCATTTGGCCGAATTCAACATAGTCCCAAAATAGGTCAAATCGGGTCAAAAGAGTGCTGGTGTTGAAGCTGCTCCTCTATGCTTCAGTCTGAGCTGATCTGGGTCAAATGAAATAGCTCGGTGACCTCTCTAGTTATGCCCATAGTGTCTCTGGTGTGCACTTGACTTGATTGTTGCAACCGGTCACATAGCTCTAAGCTAGTCCCGCAAAGGCCTCTCTGATCTTCATTGCTCTTTGGCGTGTGATTGGACCTGTTGGCAACTGCATGGGTTCCTCCAAGTTGTTAGCTGCAACCTGTAATGTCTCTGGTGTGGTTGGACTCATGTCAATAGCTCTGGAAACACTCACAAAATTAATACCCTTCACCTTAGTTTCAACTAAACAACACAAAGAAAGTTTCTCATCATGAAAAAACCTCCTAACTTCAGCTTGTTTCATAGGGTCATTGAGACCCTGGATATTCCAACAACCAAAAATCATTAAAACAAAAAGAATATGATAAACGCACCCAAGAAGATCAACGCCGTCTACCCCCTCTTGGGGATTGTTGTTTCTGATTCCTCTTACCTCACGAGCCCTTCTTAGGCTTGTTACCATAATCCAGCTTCATTTTTTCCAAAGAGTCATTAGCCTTAACAGCTAACAAGTTATCATTAGGAAGGGTTGAATCACAAGAGGTAACAAGTGGAATCTCAGCTAAACCATCCTCAGAAAGATCCTTAACGGGCATTGTTACAATCAGAGTACATTCACCCTCCTCCCTCTTATCCTCAACCTTCACAACAACTACCTTAGAAGTATCACCTGGCAGAGATGTAAATGCCGGAGCTGATTCCAAACTCTTAGAAGAACACTCACCCAGAACAAAAACCTTATCAGCAACATCTCCCGAAAATAGAGTGCCACTCGGTTTAACGGGAGTAGCCAGAGCCGCTGCCTTACCCTTCTTCTTCTTAGAGACCGAAATCTATGCACCCTTGACATGAGTCCAACCACACCGGAGACACTGCAGGATGCAGCTAACAACTTGGAGGAACCCATGCAGTTGCCAACAGGTCCAATCACACGCCAAAGAGCAAAGAAGATTAAAGAGGCCTTTGCGGGACTAGCTCAGAGCTATGTGACCAGTTGCAGCAACCAAGTCAAGTGCACACCAGAGACACATATGAGCATAACCAGAGAGGTCCCCAAGCTATTTCATTTGACCCAGATCAGCTCAAACTAAAGCATAGCAGAGCAGCTTCAGCACCAGCACCCTTTTGACCTGATTTGACCTATTTTGGGACTATGTTGAATTCGGCCAAATGGGGGCATTTTTGTCATTTGTGCTCGACATGTTGACTTTATTTATGATGTAATTAAGCTAGTTGACCAGGTCATTAGGGTTAATTATGCTTAGAACCTTGCTTATTGACTAAGCATGTCAATTTACTATTTGATGTAAGCACCTCAAATTAGCTCAAGTTAGATAAGTTTCTAATCATTTTTTAAGCTACTTTAGGTGGGAAAAGACTTTTGGGGACGTGCTTGAGTTAATGCTTTGGGTAGTTTTTAGGTCTTTTGGTAATTTCACTTTAGGGACATTTTTGTCCATTCACACCTTTAGGGTTTCTCTTTGTAACCTATTTAAACTTTGTTTTCTTTGGAATAACATACACTACATTTTGAGAAAATTTCAAGCATTTAAGCTTTGGCTATGGCTAAATTTCTTGTGAGAGAGGGATTCCCCTTTTCAAGTTCAAATCGACTTATCTAAGTTTGGCAAGCTTACTGGCGTTTCCATTGCTAGCAAAACACACTGATTTCAAGTTTTTAAGTTATCATGGACAAGGTTTCATGGTGGTTTAGGGCTGATCTTGGATGGGTTTTTGTTCCTACAAAATCATTGATTAAGGTTCTTGGGGTTTAAGAAAGAATACTTGGGGTTTGCTTGGTTTCCAACCCAAGTGAGTTCTTGTCATTTGGTATTATAAGCTCAGGGTTCCAAGGTCTGGTTTTCCTATCTTTATGTGTTGTTTGATTGTGTTTTCATCTTTGTTCTTTGTTGATATAGTTTCGGCATCAAGGTTTTACTTCCACCTTGATTCGGCCATTGTAGGATCTTGTTGTTTCTTGCTGATTCTTGTTGATTTGTGATCAAAATAGCATGAATAACATTCTGCCCTTGAGTGTTTTTGATTGATCATGAGTATTTCTTTGAGTTAACTTTTCCAAAAAAATTTCTTTGAGTTAACATCTTTGGCTACTTAGGTCAAAATTGGGGCTTTTGTTTTATTTGCTTGAATCAAGTGTTTAGTTGTTAATTCTATGTTACTAGGACGTGTTTAACATTGTTATTAAGTTATTAGTTTCAAAAAAAAAAAAGAAATGCATCAGGTCAGATTCGGCCAAGGAAGAACCATCACCACCCTTGCTTTGTTCTTGCCATATGCATGTCACTTAGCTTGTTTTCAATAGGTATTGTTCATATCTACTTTGAGAAAATCAGATTGCACTTCATTACTCCTAGCATTTACGTGAACTAGCTTGTTTGCAATCTTGTGAAGTTGTTGCAATCTTGTGAAGTGTGAGGAATACAAGTGTGTTTGAGTGCTATGGTGAGGCATTTGAGTGAATGAGTGTTGAAACAGAATTAAATGCTTATGGATTGATGAGGCCGTGACTTACTCTTGAAGTTTACTTATGCTTGTATGTTAACTTTGTGAGACAAGTCTGGTTGCTTTGTTACACATATTCCGTGAGTAAGATGCTTGATGTGCTTATGTTGAAGCATGAATTAACAAGTGCGTTTGCTGATTTACATGAGCTATCATTAGCTTGACATTGGATTTGTGTTGAAATCATTGGCAAAAATGCTCTCGCTTTCTTGGGCGATTTCCTTCGTCCCTTCTCTTGTGAGTTAACTCTGGTTTCTGGATCTGGTTTTACTCTCATTTCTTTTCGTTTTTTCTCTTTTCCCTTGTTTTGCTTTTGCCCTAATCTGCTCTCTTTTCGTCGTAATCCCTCTCTCGTCATTGTCACCTCTATATCGTTCTCTTCTATGCCGACCTCTCGCTTGCCGGTTTTAGGGCCGCACCAGCCTGCTGTGGGTCGTAAAGCTGTCAGATATGTCGCTCGTTTGCCCATCTCTGCCCCTTCGCCCGATGCCTCCTCTCCGTCGTTGGGCCCTGGTTTCGCTCTCTCCGGTTCATCGCTGGGTCAAGTGAGCTCCCTTGGTTTGTCCATCGGTTCGTCGGTCTCGGTTCTTCCTAGCGTTCCGGTGCAAGAGTCTTCCACTGTTGGACCGGCCTGTCTCCCTGTTCCAGGTCTGGGTTCTGCGGTCTCTCCAGTGGGTCATTTTTTGTTTGGTTCCTCTACTGGGTCTACTTTAGGTGTGGTTTTAGGTGCTTTGTTAGACCGGTCTTTTGTTCTTGATCGGTCTAACCAGGGTGTAGTGGATGGTGTTTGTGGGGTTGTGGGTGGTTCCGTGGTGCCTAGGTGTTGCTCGAATGAGGGTGTGGGGTTTGATCCTTTGATTGGTATAGGGGCTGCTGGTGGCCGAGTGGGTGTTGTTGATGTTGTGGGTAAGGCAGAAACTAAGGTTTGTGGGAATTTGGGGACTGTGTTGCCGATTGTGAAGGGTGATATGCAGTCTGTTTCTTCTCCTTTCTGTGAAGTTTCGGCCGGCGTTCAAGGGGGGTTGGTAGCCCTGTCGGTGAGGAGTTGGAGTCCTCGGTAGAGGCTCCTGTTTGTGATTCTCTGGCCCGTAATGTTGTGTCTGCAGTGGCTGACTTGTGTGATTTCATGTGTAATGAAGCTGCATTTGTTGCCGGTGAGGGTACTGCTGTTTCGGTCTTGAATAATACTGTTCCTGTGAATGAGGTTGGTGGTGCCGTGAGTGCTGGTAACAACATTGGTGATTCTTGTCCTGTGTCTTGTGGTGTTTTAGCCCCGAATCCTGGGAATGTTTCGTCAGCAGTGAAATTGAGTGCTTTAGCTGGTGGTGTTAGTGTTTCTGGGGTTGTTAAGGCAGATGGTGGCGCTAGTGCCTCTGGGTTTGCTAAGGCAGATAGTGCTTATGTCAATCTAATGCTTTTGGTCTTACTGTCTCGTCTCCTGCAGTAGCTTTGGGGGGGCAGTGCTTCTGCTTGTCCTAAGAGTTATGCTTCTGCGCTGAATGGACCTAAAGTAGTTGATTCACTTGACTCGGCTTGTTTTTCCACCGCACTGCACTATGTTCAACCTAGTATTATTGATGGTAAGGTTGTAGTGTGCCCTCCTGCTGAGGTTATTGAAGAGGGTAGTGTGTATTGGCGGAGTACATTGGTTGGTTACTTTGTGGGTAAAAGACTTCCTTTTCAAACTGTCAACTTTATTGCACACAAGTTATGGGGGAGGATTGGTTTGCTAGAGGTTCTTACCTCTGATAACAGCTTCTTTTTGTTTAGATTTGATAGCCTTAAAGAAGCTAGTACGGTGTTGGACGGAGCCCCTTGGCATATGGCTAATAGACCGTTGGTTCTCAAACTTTGGCAACCTGGCTTATCTTTGACCAAGGAGGACTTGTTCAAGGTTCCGGTCTGGGTTAGACTCTTTCATTTGCCTTTTGACTTATGGACGGCTAAAGGGATTAGTTGTGTGGCTAGTGTAGTTAGGAGACCTCTCAATGCTGACAATATTACCCTTTCTAGGAAACGGCTCAGTTTCGCTCGAGTTTGTGTTGAGATTGATGCTCGAAATCCCCTTGTCGAGGAGATTGTTTTCCAATATCCTGATGGTACTAGGGTACCTATTAGGGTTGAGTTTGAATGGTGACATGATTCAAGGAACATTAGAGCCTTTGCAATTGCCAACAGACCCAATCACACGCCAAAGAGCTAAGAAGATCACAGATGCAATAGTGCGGCCAGAGTTTGCATATAATAGATGCATTCATCCTTCTAGTTTTTACTTGCCTTATGAGATTGATTATGATTCTAATTCTTTAACTCCTATGGATTTATTATCTTTGATTCTTATTAAGCTTGGGAGTATGGATGATAAGGGAAAGGCAGAGTTGGTGAGAATAATAGGTTTCCAACGCATTGTGTTTGACCCCGGCAATTGGGTGTGGCTTTATATGCAAGAGGAAAAGATCCAAGCTACAATCGAGAGGAGATGGACCTTTTCAAGTCTTGGAAAGGATCAATGACAATGCATATAAGCTGTATTTGCAAGGTAAGTACAACGTATCTGCTACTTTTAATGTTTCTGACGTAACTCATTTTGATGCAGGTTCAGATTCGAGGTCGAATCCTTTCCAATAAGGAGGGAATGACATGAGTCCAACCAAACCAGAGACATTACAGGATGCATCTAATAACTTGGAGGAACCCATGCAGTTGCCAACAGGTCCAATCACACGCCAAAGAGCAAAGAAGATCAGAGAGGCCTTTCCGGGACTAGCTCAGAGCTATGTGACCAGTTTCAGCAACCAAGTCAAGTGCACACCAGAGACACATATGGGCATAACCAGAGAGGTCCCCAAGCTATTTCATTTGACCCAGATCAGCTCAGACTGAAGCATAGCAGAGCAGCTTCAGCACCAGCACCCTTTTGACCTGATTTCACCCATTTTGGGACTATGTTGAATTCGGACAAATGGGGGCATTTTTTTCATTTGTGCTCGACATTTTGACTTTATTTATGATGTAATTAGCATGGTTGACTATGCCATTAGGCTTAATTATGCTTAGATCTCTACTTAGCCGGAAGCACGTCAATTTACTATAGCATGTAAGCACCTCAATTAGCTAAAGTGAGATTAGCTTCTAATCTTTGTTTTAAGTTTATTTAGGTGCAAAAGGACCTTAATGGTCGTGGTTGAGGTGCTTGACTTAGTGACAAGAAACCCACTTGGATTCCATTTTGCGTGTCGCTTATTCAGCTTACCTTGACCCTTCAAGTGTTTTAATGATTCATGGTCGGTGTGGATCACGAACTCTTTAGGCCACAAGTAGTGCTGCCATGTCTCAAGTGCTCTCACAAGCGCATATAACTCTTTATCATACGTGGGGTACCTCAAAGCTGCTCCATTAAGCTTCTCACTAAAATAGGCTATTGGCCGCTTTTCTTGCATGAGAACTGCTCCAATACCTAACCCTGATGCGTCACACTCAATCTCAAATGTCTTCTCGAAGTTGGGTAGTGCTAAAATGGGTGCACTGCATAACTTCGCTTTAAGATCCTGGAATGCTCGCTCTTGCGCCTCGCCCCATTGAAAACCAACTGTCTTCTTTACTACCTCAGTCAATGGCGCAGCAATGCTACTGAAGTCCTTGACAAATCTCCTATAGAAGCTCGCTAACCCATGAAAGCTTCGGACTTCTGTCACTGTAGTTGGCGTAGGCCATTCCTGAATTGCCTTTACCTTCTCCACATCTACCTCGATGCCATCTGCACTCACAACAAAGCCAAGAAAAACAATTCTATCCATGCAAAATGTGCATTTGTCAGAGTTAGCATACAATTGTTCTTTTCGTAAAACATCAAGTACATGCTTCAAATGCATCACATGCTCATCTACTGTTTTACTGTAAACTAAGATGTCATCAAAATAAACCACAACAAACTTACCTAAAAATGCACGCATAACATGATTCATCAATCTCATAAATGTGCTAGGTGCGTTTGAGAGACCAAATGGCATAACTAACCATTCATACAAGCCATACTTAGTCTTAAATGCAGTTTTCCACTCATCTCCCTCTCTCATGCGAATTTGATGGTATCCACTCTTCAAATCAATCTTACTAAAAATTTTGGAACCATGCAATTCATCAAATGTATTGTCTAGGAATCTAGGAATGGGGTGACGATACTTTACCGTAATATTGTTGATAGCTCGACAGTCAACGCACATACGCCACGTCCCATCTTTCTTAGGAACTAGAAGCACTGGTACTGCACAAGGACTCATGCTTTCCCTTACATACCCCTTGTCCATCAACTCTCGTACTTGCCTTTGTAGCTCCTTTGTCTCATCGGGATTACTCCTATAAGCCGATCTGTTAGGAATGACTGCTCCAGGTATGAAGTCTATCTGGTGCTCAATACCTCTAATGGGTGGAAGCCCACTAGGTATGTCATCTGTCAGTACGTCACTGTAATCCTGCAAAAGAGATGAGATAGACACATGAAGCAAATGGTCAGAGTTAGTAAAATAAATATGAGGCTCCTTGTAGACTAACAATAGCATGAGCTTGCTAGCCATGAATGCTTTTCTCGCTTCACCCTCACCCATATAGAAACTCTTTTTAACTCTCCCTTTTGTTTCCCTCTCACGTTCACTCACACTTCCCTTGGGAACTCCCACGCCCTGGCCTTATTTTTCTCACCAGATACATCACTCTCACTAGTCTCACCCAAGGTGGTGTTTCCCTTCGCTCTCTCTTTGTCACGCTCAAGTTGCAACTTAACCTGATCTTCATGGACTTGTGTAGGTGTAAGTGGGTATAATGTAATGGGTTTTCCCTTATGCTGAAAAGAGTACTTGTTCTTGAACCCATCATGAATAACCTTCTTATCAAACTGCCACGGCCTGCCCAAAAGAATATGCCCAGCATGCATCGGTATCACATCACATAGGACATCATCTGTGTATGGCCCAATGGTAAAGCTCAATAATACCTGCTTTGTCACACTTATTTCCCCACAATCATTTAACCACTGCAACTTGTAAGGCTTCAGGTGTCTCAAGCAACTCAACCCCAATCGCTCAATCAAAGCCGTGCTAGCAACATTAGTACAACTGCCCCATATGATCATACTACATCCCTTGCCATTCACACGGCACCTAGTATGGAATATGTTCTCTCTCTGCTGCACACTCTCATCCTCGACAACATGAGCACTCAAAGCACGCTTGACAACTAAGGATAAGTTATCCAGCGGATATGCAGCTCCCTCATGGTCACTAGCATCCTCCAACTCTGGCATCTCCTCCTCGACCTCACTATCAGTAGAGTACACCTCTCCACTCTTTTTATCAATCACTAAGGTACGCCTATTGGGACATTGTGAAGCATAGTGTCCCATGCCCAAACACTTGAAACACTTGACATCCTTAGTTCTAGCAGCTGCACCCTCAGGTTTTGGTCTAGTTTTGCTCGGTTCTGCAGCTTCTTTACCCTTGGCACTAGGTTCGGCCCTAGGCTTATTAAGCCTCCACTGAACTCGCCTCTAGGCTTGTCAAAGCCTCCATCTCGCTTCTCATTTGGAACCCATTTTCCCTTCCATGCAGAAGTAGCCTGAGTACCAAATCTGGATGTTGACCTTTTCTTGAGTTGCCTTTCTACCTTGATAGCCATGTGAAGCATATCCTCCAAATCAACATAATGATGCAACTCCACCATGTTTGCAATCTCTCTATTCAAGCCCCCTAGAAACCGTGCCATAGTAGCTTCTGCATCCTCAACTACATTTGCCCTGATCATGGCAACTTCCATCTCTGTGTAATAGTCCTCAACACTTTTGGTCCCCTGATACAGATGTTGTAGTTTCTGATACAACTCCCTATAGTAATGGCTGGGTATAAATCTCTTTCTCATGAGACCTCTAAGTTCTGCCCATGTCTGAACCGGTCTCTCATAATTTCTCCTCCGTGTAGAGACAATCTGATC
The DNA here is from genome assembly GCA_019454045.1 of Zanthoxylum bungeanum. NCBI lineage: Eukaryota > Viridiplantae > Streptophyta > Magnoliopsida > Sapindales > Rutaceae > Zanthoxylum > Zanthoxylum bungeanum. The sequence goes on from SKCR01034592.1 coordinate 18,084, forward strand.
CCACCAAATCATAGCATAATCGGTAAACTCAATTGCTGCCAGATTGATCTTCTTCTCGTCTGAGTAGTGATGACAACTGAAAATCAATTCTATTTTCTTTTCCCATTCTAAATAAGCTTCAGGATCATTCTTGCCGTGGAATGTTGATATCTTGATCTTGATGCTACCTAGATCACCATCTACATCTCTTCGCCTACCATATCCTCTCCGATCATAATCCTCTCTTCTGGCATCAAATGCACCTCTATCATCAAACTGTCTATCCCTCCTATCATTCCTCCTATCAAACCTCCTATTAGGCCTCCTATCATGCCTAGGCTGAAATCTCTCCTCCACATCATCAAAACCATCAGGATCATCAAACTCATTTTCAGCTTCCTCTTCATCTGGTGGTACATACTGTGGTGGTACTCGGCGAGGTGGCACATTGTGAGGTGGTGGTACATTCTGAGGTGGTGGTACTCGGGACCGCTACCAGTTTGAATACTCTCTACACTTTGGACAATCTCTCCAAAGCAGTATTCATGTTCTCCATCATATCTGTAAATTTTCTATCCAAAGCCTCAAGCTTTTCATCAATAGTTAGACCTGCCATCTCAACACTAACCAACAGATTAGAAATAACAAGAAAGTAAAGCAAATATGTAAATCCTCACAATCTCACGTGTTTACACTCGAATGATATCACTCAACTCGTGTTTGCACTATTGGCTTTTACCCGATACTGTGCTCACAATCACTGCCTTTTACCACTCTTGAGTTCTTCCTCAATTCAAATATGAATCACACTCAATCCAAGAATACAAAACCAAGCGTAGTCCTCAAGCTAGCATGGAACACAATGAACCCAATAATATATATATAGGCCAGGTGGAAACGAAATGTGAACAGGAATAGCAAGACGAAGACTCAATCAATAATACTTAAACTAGAGTATTTGTAATAAAGAAGTGAACAATTAGCACAATGGAAAAAAAAATAAGCATGCAAATTCACGGTCGTATGCAATTTCGGGAGAAAATTTGGCACCGCTATAGAAATTTTGATGGAATACCCTCCACGGGCACCTAAATGATAATATGGAACAAACTAGGTTCAACCAAAAAAATGCACTTTTTTTTTTTTTTCTGCTCAAGTGATCACTATCGCTCAAGTCCCTTTTTTTTTTTTTTTTTTTTTTTTGATAACGTCAGATGCTAAATGTGGTACTGATTTCAGAGGTTGATTTGGGTTCTGATTTCAGAGGCTGGTTTTCAAAGCCTGATTTCAGAGTCTGATGAGGGTCTGAATCCAGGGTCTGAATTCAGAGGTTGCTGGTCAGTGTCTGATTTCAGAGTCGAATAAGAGTCTGATTTCAGGTTATGAATTCAGAGGCTAATTTTCAGAGGTGGTACTGGTTAGGGTCTGATTTCAGAGGTTACTGGTATGGGTCTGATTTCAGAGGCTAATTTTCAGAGGTTATTGGTCAGGGTCTGATTTCAGAGGTTACTGGTACGGGTCTGATTTCAGAGGCAAGTTTCAGGGTCTGATCTCGGAGTCTGATTCAATTGTTAAGTTTCAAGGTCTGAACTCAGAGTCTGATTTCAGAGGCAGATTTCAAAGGTTACGTTTTAGGTCTGATTTCAGAAGCTATGATTTCAGGGTCTGATTTCAGACTTCACTTAGTTTTTCAGGGTCTGATTTCACACTTCACTAGGGTTTTTAGAAACAAAACACACAGCCGCCAAGAACATGCTTATTTCTTAAACATATGCTAAAGAACAGATTGACTATGACGAACTGATAGAAGAACAGAACAGAAGCCCAGAACTGGAAAAAGTGATGAAGATTAACTGATATGCAACTGGAATGAACTGATATGCAGACACACCCAAAAACAGATCCAGAAATAAACAAAACAAAAACAGAATCAAGATCCAACAAGGACTGAAACGAAAATAACAAAGAACAAACACACCAAAAACAGATCCAGAAATAAACAAAACAAAAAAAAAACAGAAACAAGATCCAACAAGAACTGAAACGAAAGTAACCAAGAACGAAAATAAAAAACAGAATCAACAAAAGAAAAGATAGGAAAATCAGACCTTGGAACCCTGAGCTCTAGATACCAAATGACAAGAAACCCACTTGGATTCGAAATCCAAGCAAACCCCAAGCAACGGACAGAACCCCAAGAACCGCGAATATGATTTTGTAGTAGAAACAAAACCCTTCCAAGGCCACAAAGAAGACCCACAAAGAACTTGCCCTTGAGAACCTTTAAGATGAATCCTTGTAGTGTTTTGCTAGCAATGGAGACGCCACTAAGTTTGCCAAAACTTAGATAAGTCGATTCAAACTTGAAAAGGGGAATCCCTCTCTTACAATAATTCGGCCATAGCCAAAGCTTTAAGCTTTTTGAGTTTACAAATTCGTTGGTTGCCTTCAAATGAAGAAGAAAGTAAGTTTAAATAGTGTTACAAAAGAAACCCTAAAGGCAAAAAGACAATAATGCCCCTAAAAACGAAATTACACAAATATCAAGTCTTTAAGTCTTTAAAAGCCTAAAAAGCTTTATTCTAAACTGATTTGGGCCAAGTGAAATGGCTTTGGGCCCTTTCCATCGAAGCCCACATGAGCCTCTATTTGTTGGTTGCAGCTGGCCATAAAACTCTGAACTAATCCCGCCATTGCTTCTCTGAGTCTTTTGGTCCTCTGCCTCGTAATTGGCCCTTCTGGTACTTGTAATGCGTCATTTGGTTTGTTGTCTGCCTGGATCATGTCACTTAGGGCTTTTGGTAATTTTAGCTCTAGGGTCATTTTAGTCTTTTTACTCTCTTGTAACCCTTATTATATGACTTTTTTTATTTTGGAGACAACCAACGTAATATAAACATTTGAAAGAGAGAAAAGCTTGAGCTTTCCATGGCTATGGCCAAAACCTTGTTGAGGGAGGGATTCCCCCTTTCAAGTTCAAATTGACTTATCTAAGCTTGGCAACTCAGTGGCGTCTCCATTGCTATCAAAATACAATCTGATTTCATGCTTGTGGTTATCATGGACGTGAGTTTCATGGTGGTTAGGGGCTGATCTTGGTTGGGTTTTGTTCCTACAAAATCAGTATTCAAAGTTCTTGGGGTTTTGAGAAAGATGCTTGGGGTTTGCTTGGTTTCCAACCCAAGTGAGTTCTTGTCAAATGGGTTCCTGTGAAATGTACTACTTGTTAGGTTTTTGTCCATTCGGTGAATTCCTACCCTAAAAAGGCTCCTAGTAAGGAGGTTAGCAAACCCTCTCAGTCCTGAATTCCCAAGCCATCTATTCCTTCAATGGATAAAGTTGTTACGGCTGACACTACTGAGGTAAATGAGGGTGCCTAGATTCATGTCTCTAAGAAGAAGAAAGGCAAGGGAGCGACTGTGACCACTCCTGTTAGCTCGAGCGGTGATGTGATTCAGGATGTTCCCTCTAACAAGGTTCTTGTTTTGGGTGAGTGCTCTTCCAATAGGTTGGAATCGGCTCTGGTAACTCCTCATATGTCTGTGGTTTCGTCTGAGGCAGTTATTACGGAGGCAGAGGGTAAGGAGGAAGGTGAATGTTCCCGTGCTTCTTCACTTCTTGTCGAGGATCTTCCTAAGTCTGTTTTAGCTGAGTCTACGCCTTCTGGAACTTATGATTCGCCCACGCCCAATAATAATAGTTTGGCTAATAAGGTCATTGACTCTCAAGAGATCAGGAAATTGGTTTATGGTAACAAATCTAGAAAGGGGTATGGTGGAAAGAGGAGTCAGAAACGGCAGTCCCCGAGAGGGGGTCGATGGCACTGATTTGTTTGGGTTTGGCTCTACTCTTCTCTGTTTTAATGATTTTTGGTTGTTGGAACATTCGGGGTCTCAATGACCCAATTAAACAAGCTGAAGTTAGGAGGTTTCTTCGTGATGAGAAGCTTTCTTTGTGTGGTTTAGTTGAAACCGAGGTAAAGGAGGTTAATTTTGTGAATGTATCTCGTGCGATTAATCCTTCATGGAAGTTTTTTTGCCACTCTAATATTCTTCCGTTTGGCCGTATTAGGGTGTGTTGGAACCCTAATGACATTGATGTTAGCATTATTCGTTCTTCATCTCAAGTTATTCATTGTAGTGTGTCTCATATTTCTGGGTTGTGGACTTGTGTAGTTTCGGTGGTTTATGGTGAGTGTGACTACGAGAAGCGTCGGGAGCTTTGGGCCGACTTAGTTTCTAGTGGTAGTGTTTTTGATGACTCTCTGTGGCTTGTTTTGGGAGACTTCAATGCTATTTGCTCTCCGATTGAGCATTGTGGTGGATCTGTGGCATGGCCGGCTTGGAAAGATGATTTAGGCTGCTGTTTCGGGCAGGCTGGTTTGGATGATCTTCAGTTCTCTGGTTGTCAGTTTACTTGGTTCAATAAGCAGATTCAGTCCCCTATTTGGCGTAAGTTGGACCGTGTTCTCGCTAATTCGTCTTGGGAGTGTCTTTTTCCGGGTTCTACTGCCCGCTTTATTCCCCCTCGGATTTCAGATCATTCTCCTATGGTGGTTAAGCTTGCAGAGCTCCCAAAGAGGAAAATTCCCTTCAAATTCTTTGATATTTGGGCGGATCATCCTGATTTTCTCTCAGTTGTGGCTAGGGCTTGGGACATTGATGTTCTCGGTACTCCAATGTTTCGTTTATGTTCTAAGTTGAAGAGTGTTAAGATGGCCTTGAAGAAGTTTAATGTCGATCACTTCTCTCAGATTCCGAGTAAGGTTTTGGAGATTAGGAGGGAGTTGGATAGTGTGCAGTGTGCTTTACAGGAGTGCCCCAATAACCCCGCTCTATTAGCTGAAGAAGCTAGCCTTTCGTTACGGTATGGTGACATGTCGGGCTGAGGAGGAGGAGGCTTTAATAGACAGAAATCTCGTGTTCAATGGCTAAATCTCGGGGATCAGAATACTATATTCTTCTTCACTGTTATGAAGAGTTTTCATGGCCGTAGCAAGATTACTTCTATCACTAATGAGGATGGGACTCGTGTGGAGGATGATGTTTTGGTTAGAGATGAATTGTATATTTTTTGAGACCCTTTTGGGCCCCCAGCATAGTCAGCATGATATTGATAGGGTTGCCCTTAGATCTGCAATTACTAGGCATGTGACAGCTGAGCAGAGTGAGTCTCTTATCCGGGAGGTTTCTGATGAGGAGATTAAGGTTATCTTGTTCGCGTTGAAGGACAATAAAGCTCCAGGCCCAGATGGATTTAATTCGGGTTTCTTTAAGAAGTCTTGGAGTGTTGTGGGGGATGATGTCCTTTGTGCTATTCACTCTTTCTTTTCCTCTGGGCGTCTCTTGAGGCAGGTTAATGCTACTTCTATTGCTCTGATTCATAAGATTCCCAACCCTTCCCAAGTTAAGGATTATCGACCTATTTCTTGTTGCAACACTATTTACAAGTGTATTGCTAAAATTATTGCGAATAGGATCAAGGTTATCCTTCCTTCAGTGATTAGTCATAATCAATCTGCTTTTGTTACGGGTAGGCGTATCAGCGATAATATTCTTTTGTGTCAGGAATTGGTTCGGAATTATCATCGGACTGGTGGTTCCCCGAGATGTGCTCTTAAGATTGACTTGATGAAAGCTTATGACACTGTTCGTTGGGACTTTTTGGTTGAGGTACTGCGGAATGTTGGTTTTCCAGAGAGGATGGTTGGTTGGATTCAGGAGTGTATGGCTTCTACTAGGTTTTCTGTGTCTATTAATGGGGAGTTTCACGATTTTTTCTCTGGGGGTCGCGGGTTGCGACAAGGTGATCTTGGCTATGGAAGTTCTGTCAGGCTTACTTAATAAAATTGCTCTTAATCAGGATTTCAGATTCCATGGACGGTGTTCTAAGAACCGTCTCACTCATCTTTGCTTTGTGGATGACCTTATGATTTTCTGTAAAGCAGATGCCTCCTCGGTTTCACTGATTAATGATTGTCTCAGGTAGTTCAATGATTTATCAGGTTTAATCCCGAATCTAGCTAAAAGTCATTTCTTCTCCTCTGGTATCTCTCATACCCTTCAAGACCAGCTGCGTCTTGTTCTGGGCTTCCAAGTAGGGATTCTTCCAGTGCGGTATTTGGGAGTCCCTTTGATTTCTACTAAACTCCGGGCCTCAGATTGTGCTTCCCTTGTGGATCGTATTGTTATGCGTGCTAAAAGTTGGAGTAGTAAGTTTCTCTCTTATGCGGGGCGGCTTCAGCTCATTAAATCTGTTTTATTCTCCATTCAAGTTTATTGGTCTTCTTTATTTATGACTCATGATCAATCAAAAACACTCAAGGGCGAAACTGGAAAAAAGTGAAAAAATGCTCTCTTTTTTTCCACCCTTCTCGGCGATTCTCGTCTTCGTCGTGAACCTTAATCTCTCTGGTCTTCTACCAATTTGTTAACTCTCAGTTGTTACTTCTCCACAGTTTGTCTTTCCTTTTCTGTTGCTTTGCCCTCTCAGATCTACTTTTAGGTCTCCCCTTTGTTTTTTCAGACCGGTATTTCCTTTTCTTCTCACCGTAGCCCTTCGTAATCCCTTCTTCTCAGATTTACTCTCAGATCGACTTTGCTTCGCCTGGTGTCTTCTCGCCTAGCTTTTCTTTCTCCTTTTTTCTCAGATCTACTCTCAGATCGACCTTTCCGTCTACCTCCCTCGTTTATTTCCCTTTGTTTCCACTGCTTTTGCTCTTTCCCCTACCCTCTAGTCTTTTCCCATGCCTCCGTCTGGTGTTCCTTTTGTGGGGCCACGCCTCCCTGGTGTTGGCCGTAAAGCTGTTAGGGCTGTCTCGGCGACCGCTTCTGCCTCGCCTCCTTTGAAGCTTGGTTCTGTTTCCGTCTCGGCGCCGGCATTAGTGACCAATTCAGATGGTGGTCCTACGTGCAGTGTGGTTTCTCGTCAGCATGAATTTGGTGTTTCCTCTGCGGCCGTCAGTGATGATGATAGCTCTGGAATTGGCGCTATGGGTACTTCCTTGGGCTGTGTGGTCGAAGGTGCAAGTGGTCTTGCTGGTTGTCTGGGTAGTAGTCAGACTGGTATTGGCAATCAATCTCTGTCAGTTAGTGGTTCTGGTCTTGAGGTTGATGAGAGTACTGTTGGCTCTGGTTCTGTTCTTGGCGTTGTTGGAGGAGCTGCTGGTGGCATAAACTTATGTGTAACCTATGGGTCTGATAGTGTAGTATGTGAGTCTGGTTTTGGTGTTGCAGGGGGGTCTGCAGGCAGTTTGGTCTCTGGTGCAGTGGATGTGAAGAATGGATTGAAGTTTGGTGAGTCTGGCAGGTTGGGTGAAGCGAGTCTGATTGGTTCTGCTTGTAGTGCCTTGATGGATTCTGTTATTGTGAATGATGGTGGTGTGGGGCAGATTGCTGCCAATTTGATCGGTAGAAGAGTGACTGGTGAGGGTTCTGTTGGTTCTGGTTCTGTTCTTGGCATTGTTGGAGGAGCTACTGGTGGCCTGAATTTATGTGTAACCTCTGTGTCTGATAATATTGTATGTGAGTCTGGATTTGGTGCTGTAGAGGGGTCTGCGGGCAGTTTGGACTCTGGTGCAGTGGATGTGAAGAATGGATTGAAGTTTGGTGAGTCTGGCAGATTGGGTGAATCGAGTCTGATTGGTTCTGCTTGTAGTGCTTTGATGGATTCTGTTATTGTGAATGATGGTGTTGTGGGGCAGTATGCTGCCAATTTGACCGGTAGAAGAGTGACTGGTGATGACTTGGGTGTGTGTCAGGATGCTATGCCTGCGGCTCCTGTTGTAGTAGGTGGGGGTTATTCTGGTGGTCCTAAGAGTTATGCCTCTGCATTGAATGGTTCTTTGGGAGTTGACCATCTCGATTCGATTATTTCGTCTACTGCTTTACATTATGTCAAACCTAACATTATAGATGGCAAGGTTGTTGTGTGCCCATCTGCTGAAGTGATTGAAGAAGGAAGTGTGTACTGGAGGAATACTTTAGTAGGTTACTTTGTGGGAAAACGTCTCCCCTTCCAAACTGTCAATTCTATTGCTCACAAGTTATGGGGAAGGATGGGTTTGCTAGAAGTTCTTACCTCCGATAATGGTTTCTTTTTGTTTAGATTCAATAGCCTTCAAGAGGCTAGTGTGGTGTTGGATGGAGCCCCTTGGCATATGGCTAATAGACCTTTGGTTCTAAAACTTTGGCATCCAAATTTATCTTTGACTAAGGAGGATTTGTTCAAGGTCCCAGTCTGGATTAGACTTTTTGACCTACCTATTCCTTTATGGACGGCGAAAGGGATTAGTTGTGTAGCCAGTGCTGTTGGGAGACCTCTCAATGCTGACTATATTAACCTGTCCAGAAAACGACTCAGTTTTGCTCGTGTTTGTGTTGAGATTGATGCCCGGAATTCCCTTGCTGAGGAGATTGTCTTTCAATACCCTAATGGCACTAGGGTCCCTATTAGGGTTGAGTTTGAATGGGTTCCTGTGAAATGTTCAACTTGTGAAGTTTTTGGTCACTCGGTGAATTCTTGCCCTAAAAAGGCTCCTAGTAAGGAGGTTAAAAAACCTTCTCTGCCCGTTATTCACAAGCCTATTCCGTCTACAGATAAGGACTCTACGGTTGATTATACTAAGATTCAGGAGGGGGCCTGGATCCCGGTCACCAAAAACAAGAAAAGTAAGGGTACTTCTTTGACCCCTGTAAGTTCAGGTGGAGTTTTGCCTCTGAATGCTGACAATAATCTTGGTTTGGGAGTGTGTTCTGCTAATGAGTTGGACTCGACTGTGGTTATTCCTTCTTTACCTGTGGTTTCTTCTGAGACAGTTTCTGTGGAAGGAGAGTGTTCCCTTGCTTCTTCAATTATTGTTGAGGATCTTCCAAAGTCTGATTTAGCTGAGTGCTCGCCTTCTGTAGCTTTTGTTTCGCCTACCCCCATTGATAATCTTTTCTTCAAGTGCATCTTCTCTTCAAGGGTCTGGTCGTCTGTGCTGGCTTTGTGTGGGTTAGATTGGAGTCGTCGGGATTGGCGACAGACTGTTGAGTGGTTATGTCAGTTCACTGATGCTTCTTTACGTCACCTTCTGGTTCGTCTGTCTTTTGCAGCTTCAGTCTACCATATTTGGAGGGAGAGGAATGCTCGCACTCATGATATGCCTTTTCGGCCTGTTTCTACTCTTCTTTATGATATGTTTTTTGATGTTCGGAATCGTGCTAGCTTTGTACGTAAGGTGAAACCATCTTATGACAATAATGGCTTCACCTTTCATGGCACTTGCCCGTTGACATCTTCTGTTGATCTTTGCTTGTAGCCTATAGGCTTTTCTCTTCTAGGAGGGCTTGTCCTCTCTAGTTTGCCTGGGGTATGCCCCTTTGCTCTTTGTATAGTTTTCTTTTGGTTATAATACTTACCTTATCCAAAAAAAAAAAAAGGTCTTCTTTATTTTTTTTTTTGGATAAGTAAAGGTCTTCTTTATTTATTCTACCTAAGTCTGTTATTAGGAAGGTGGAGACGATTCTCCGTTCTTTCCTTTGGAAGGGTAGTGAGCTCACCTCTTCTGGGGCGAGAGTGGCTTGGAGTAGAGTTTGTTTACCTTCTAAGGAGGGGGGTTGGGGATTAAGAGATTGGAATCTTAGAATAGAGCGGCTATTGTTAAGCACATTTGGTTCCTTTGTTCTGGCCAAGTTTCTTCTTGGTCGAATTGGGTTCAGTCTTATTTGTTGAGGGGGAGAAGTTTTTGGTAGGTTCTATGCCCTACAGATTGCTCTTGGAGTTGGCGTAAGATTTTGGAGCTTTGTTATTGGTCCCGGCGGCGGATGAGAGTTAGGATTGGGAATGGTGAGAAGACTTTATTGTGGTTTGATTTTTGGCATCCTATGGGTCCAATTGTGGACTCGTTGGGTGAGAAAGTGATTTATGACTCTGGCTTGGATAGGATGGCTACAGTTGCTTCCATTATTTCTGATTCTTCTTGGCGGTGGCCCCCATCTAGGTCTGCCGCCCTTGTTGAGCTGGCTCGGGCCCTTCTTCCGAATCCTTATAGATTGAGGGAGGATGAGCTGGTTTTGGTGGATGATAGTAGAGGGAGATTTTCTGTGGATAGTGCCTGGAATGCTTTGCGGTCTAGGGGAACCTTGGTGCATTGGTTTCGAGTTGTTTGGTTCCGGAAGGCCATTCTCCGCCATTCCTTTTTGCTTTGAATGTCTATTCAGGGAGGCCTTTGTACTCAGGATAGTTTGATGATGTTTGGTATCTCTGCTTGCTCGCGATGTATTCTCTGTGGTTGTTCTAGTGAGGATATTGATCATCTTTTCTTGCAGTGCTCCTTCTCTTCTAAGGTCTGGTCGACTGTGCTGGCTATGTGTGGGTTAGATTGGAGTTACCGAGATTGGCTTCAAACTGTTGAGTGGATGTGTCAGTTTTCTGACGCCTCTTTACGCCATCTTCTTGTTCGGCTGTCTTTGCCGCTTCAGTTTACCATTTATAGAGGGAGAGGAATGCCTGCACTCATGATGCGCCTCTTCGGCCTGTTTCTGTCCTGCTTAGTGATATTGTTTTTGATGTTTGGAATCGTGCTGGCTTTTTATATGACAATAAATGGCTTCACCTATCCTGGCACTTGCCCGATGACATTTTCTGTTGATCTTCTTTTCTTTTAGCCTTTCGGCTTTTCTTTTAGGAGGGCATGTCCTCTCTAGTAGTCTGGGGTATGCCCTTTGCTCTTGTATAGTTTTCTTTTGGTTATACACTTACTTTATCCAAAAAAAAAATTGACATTGAAAATGGAAGCACTCATGAGCTTGACATTGAAACTTGAGTAGCCATCATTGCATTTGAGAGGTGCTTGAAGAGGCAAGCTGCTGCATCACCAAGTTAGTTGGAAAAAGTGTTTAGTTGGTTTGTAACTTACCATTGCCGAATGACATGCTTACTTGACCTACTTGTAAGCTACTTACGTAAGCAGCTGAGTCACCTACTTATTTGAAAAAAAAAAAAAAGAAAAGAAAAGTGTGAGAAAAAAACAATAGTGAGTGATCACAAGATTGGCTAAGTGTCACATTGAGTGCTTGCTTGTTTGTTTTGTGCATTTAGTAACTCTTTTTTTTTTCTTACTCCGTGCATTCTAGCTTAAGTTTCTTTGATTGAGTCTTCGTGATTGTTATTCTCATTCGCGTTATTCCATCTACCCTATTATACATTATTGGTTCTTTGTGTTTCATGTAGCTTGATGACTACACTTGGTTGTGTATTCTTGGACTAAGTTTGATTTGCATTTGAATTGATGAAGATGACATGAATCAGCAACTCAAGGAAAACAAATGACATGAATCCACAACTCAAGGAACATTAGATCCTTTGCAATTGCCAACAGGTCCAATCACACGCCAAAGAGCTAAGAAGATCAGAGACGCAATGGCGGGGCTAGCGCAAAATGCCATGGTCGAGTGTGACAAAAAACTCCGGGGCATATTGGCGTCACATGAGGGCTTCAATGGAGTGGGTCCAAAGCTATTTCACTTGACCCAAGTCATACCAGAGTAACACACCAGCAATCTTGAAGCCGAGTATATTTTTAACGGATCAAGCCGATTCAAGCCCGACACTAAATATTCGGCCAAGACAAGACTTATTGGACTTTTGACACATCATTATGCCTTTATACATGGAAGCCACGAATTTGGAGGACTTTTGGTGCAAGGAAACAACTTTAGACAAATTTGGAAAAGTTTCCACATTTGTTGACTTTATGATTTTGTATTTTTACTTTAGACTTTTTGGCAAAGTTATTTATTAAGTCTTTGTTTGTTATTGATTAAGTCTTTGTTTCTTTTGACTTTGTGTTTGTTATTAAATGTCTATTAAGGGCATGGCCATTTAATAGCCATTAGTTAGCAACTTAGGGTGTTTGGTCATTTTGCACCCATTAGGGTTTCTTTCATTGTACTATTTAAACTCATTTCATCTTAATGAGAAGCTAATCACCAAATTTCGAATTTCATCTTCATTTTGAAGTCTTGGCTATTGCCTAGATTGCTTAAGGGAGGGATTCCCCTTATCTCATGCAATCGATTATCTAAGGCGTGGCAACCTTAGTGGCGTCTCCGTGCTAGCAGAACACTTCAAGGAATCATCTTAAGGGTTCTCAAAGACAAGTTCTTTGTGGGTCTTCTTTGTGGCCTTGGAAGGGTTTTTTCCTACAAATCAAATTCGCGGTTCTTGGGGTTCCATCCATGCGAGGGGTTTGCTTGGCCTAATCCTCCAAGTGAGTTCCGCTTCATTTGGTATCAGAGCTTAGGGTTCCAAGGTCTGATTTTTCTATCTTTACTTGTGTTTTTTTGATTTAGTCTTTATTGTGTTTGTTGGTCATCAAGATACTTGTTCATCTTGATTCTTTTTTTGTTGGATCTGGTTGTTTCTTGTTGTGTCTTGTTTATTTGTGATCAAAATAGCATGAATAACATTATGCCTTTGAGTGTTTTTGATTGATCATGAGTATTTCTTCATGTTCTAGTTCGGTCTTTGAGTCAAAATTAGAGCTTTATTTTCTTTACTTAAATCAAGTGTTTATTTGTTAATTGTATGTTACTAGGACGTGTTAAACATTGTTATTAAGATATTTGTGTTAAAAAAAAAGGAATCAGGTCAGATTTGAAAAAAAAAAAAAAAGAATCAGGTCAGATTTGACTATGTGAGATTTATTGACATATCTTGTCTTTCTATTGTTGAATTCGTGCAATTAGTGTTGTTTCCATAGGTATTATTCATATCAACTTTGCAAAAAAATCAGAATTGACATAATCATCTTGGCATTTGCGTGAACTTGCTTATTTGCATTCCTGTGATCTTAGTGCAATCTTGTGAGTTTGAGTGAAAAGAAAGAGTGTTTGAGTGCATTGGTGATGAAAGTGAGTGAATGAATGATGAAACAAATTGAAATGCATGAAGTTGATAATTGTCGAGTTATACGTAGTGTACCTTTGCTGATTTGTGTTGTTAATGTGAAGAATCAAGTGAAGTGTGGTTGAGTGCACCAAATTTGCACTAATTTCGTGTATATCCAAGCAAGTTTTACTTGCTACCTCTTGAAATATTGATATTTGCATTGTATTTCATTTGGTTTGTATACACTTGTGAGTGTGAGAGGCAAAAGAAAGGAGTGAAAAGAGAAAAGAGTAAAAGAAAAAAAGAAGAAAAAAAAATAGTAATTGAGACAAAATAGTAGAGAGTGATTACAAGATTGGCTAAGTGTCACATTGAGTGCTTGCTTGTTTGTTTGCGCATTTCGCTAACTCATTTTTTTTTTCTTATTCCGTGCTATTTAGCTTAAGTTTCTTTGATTGAGTCTTCGTGATTACTATTCTTATTCGCATTATTCTACCTACCCTATATACAATATTGGTTCTTGTTGTTTATGTTAGCTTGAAGATTACACATTGTTGTGAACTTTGGGTAAGTCATATTCACATCATATTGAGTGTAAACACGAGTGGAGTGATACATATTGAGTGTAAAAACGAGTGGAGTGATACATATTTGAGTGTAAACACGTGAGCTTGTGAGATTGTGAGGTTGTGAGGATATCTAATTATTTTCACATATTGTTACTTCTGATCTGTTTGTTGAAGCTTTGAGATGGCAGGTACTAGTTTGACAGTGGATGAGAAACTTGAGGCTTTAGAAAGGAAATTCATGGATATGATGGAAAACATGAATGCTGCTTTTGATAAGTTGTCCAGGGAAGTAGAGAGTAATTGAACAGGCAGTGTTCCCAGACAGCCACCTCGACATATACCACCACCTCAGAATGTGGCACCACGACGGGTACCACCAGATGAAGAAGAAGCTGAAAATGAGTTTGATGATTCTGATGATCTTAATGATGTGGAGGAGAGATTTCAGCCAGTGCCAGATAGGAGGCCTAATAGGAGGTTTGATAGGAGGAATGATAGGAGGGATAGGCGGTTTGATGGCAGGCATGAGGATTATGACAGGAGGGGTTACGGTAGACATGGTGATGTTGATGGTGATTTGAGCAGCATCAAGATCAAAATACCAAACTTCCGAGGTAAGAATGATCCAGAAGCATATTTAGAGTGGGAGAAGAAAATAAAATTGATTTTCAATTGTCATCATTACTCAGATGAGAAGAATATCAATCTAGCAGTCATGGAATTCACAGATTATGCTATGATTTGGTGGGATCAGATTGTCACCAACCGAATGAGGAATTATGAGAGGCCAATTTAGACATGGGAAGAACTTCGAGGTCTCATGAGGAAACAATTTATACCCAGCCATTACACCAAGAGTTGTATCAGAAACTACAACATTTGTATCAGGGGACCAAGAGTGTAGAGGATTATTATACTGACATGGAGGTTGCCATGATCAGAGCGAATGTAGTGGAGGATGCAGAGGCTACTATGGCACGGTTTTTAGGGGGCTTGAACAGAGAGATTGCCAACATGGTGGAGTTGCATCATTATTTTGATTTGGAGGATATGCTTTACATGGCTGTCAAGGTAGAAAGGCAACTCAAGAAGAAGTCTACATCCAGATTTGGTACTCAGACTACTTCTACATGGAAGGGGAAATGGGTTCCTAATGATCGATGAGATGGAGGCTTTAATAAGCCAAGGGCTGAACCTGGTGCCAAGGGTAAAGAAGTTGCAGAACCAAGCAAGGCTAGAACGAAACCTGAAGGTACAACACCAAAGACAAAGGACATCAAGTGTTTCAAGTGTTTGGGCATGGGACACTATTCTTCACAGTGCCCCAACAGGCGCACCTTAGTGATTGATAAGAAGAGTGGTGAAGTACATTCTACTGACAGTGAGGTTGAGGTTGATGATGATGAGCCTGAGATTGAGGATAGTAGTGACAAAGAGGGAGCTGCATACCCGCTGGATAACTTGTCCTTAGTTGTCAAGCGTGTTTTGAGTGCACAAATTGTTGAGGATGAGAGTGATCAACAAAGGGAGAACTTATTTCATACCAGATGTCGTGTGAATGGTAAAGGGTGTAGTATGATCATCGACGGGGCAGTTGTGCTAATGTCGCAAGTACGACTTTAGTTGAGAGGTTGGGAATAGATTGCTTGAAGTATCCCAAGCCTTATAAGTTGCAGTGGTTAAATGATTGTGGCGAGATAAAGGTGACAAAACAAGTGTTATTGAGCTTTACCATTGGGCCATACACGGATGATGTCCTATGTGATGTGATACCGATGCATGCAAGACATATTCTTTTGGGCAGGCCGTGGCAATTTGATAGGAAAATTATTCATGATGGGTTCAAGAATAAGTATTCCTTTCAACATAAGGGAAAACCCATTACCTTGTACCCACTCAAACCAAAGCAAGTCCACGAGGATCAAGTCAAGTTGCAACTTGAGAGAGATAGAGAGATTAAGAGTGCAAACACAGCCTTGGGGAAAAAACGTGAGGGGAGTGTGACCGAACCTAGTAAGGAAAATAAGGCAAAGGCCGTTAGTGTTTCCAAGGGGAGTGTGAGTGAAATTAAGGGGGAAACAAAAGGGCGAGTGAAAAAGAGCTTTTACATGGGTGAAGGTGAAGCAATGAAAGCCTTTAAGGCTAGCAAGTTTATGCTTTTGTTGGTCTACAAGGAACACCGTATTTGTATTGCTAACACTGAACCTTTGCTTCCTGTGTCCATTTCATCTCTTTTGCAGGAATTCAGTGATGTGCTGACAGAGGACATTCCTAGTGGGCTTCCACCCATTAGAGGTATTGAGCACCAGATAGATTTCTTACCTGGCGCAGTCATTCCCAACAGAACAGCCTACCGAAGCAATCCGGAGGAGACGAAGGAACTTCAGAAGCAAGTGAGGGAGTTGATGGAGAAAGGGTATGTTAGAGAAAGTATGAGTCCCTGTGCGGTACCAGTTCTTCTAGTTCCTAAGAAAGATGGGTCGTGGCGTATGTGCGTTGATTATCGAGCGATCAACAATTTAACGGTAAAGTATCGTCACCTTATTCCTAGACTAGATGACATGTTGGATGAATTGCATGGTTCCAAGTTTTTAGTACGATTGATTTAAAGAGTGGATACCATCAAATTCGCATGAGAGAGGGAGATGAGTGGAAAACTGCATTTAAGACCAAGTATGGCTTGTATGAATGGTTAGTTATGCCATTTGGTCTTACAAACGTACCTAGCACATTTATGAGATTGATGAATCATGTTATGCGTGCTTTTATAGGTAAGTTTGTTATAGTTTATTTTGATGACATCTTAGTTTACAGTAAATGATAAGAACCCAAGCCCTAACTCTGCCCCAAAAGCTAGCTCAAAGGGAGAGGGTTGGCCCTGGCCTTATAAACCAGCCCAGGAGGCACCCCGCAACTGATGTGGGACGCATCATCCCCACCCCCTTGAGACCCGACTGCCTTAGTCGGCGTTTTGCCGAACCCCAAGAGACACCGGCCATTCACACGGAGTGGTGGCTCTGATACCAACTGATAAGAACCCAAGCCCTAACTCTACCCCAAAAGCTAGCTCAGAGGGAGAGGGTTGGCCACGGCCTTATAAACCAGCCCAGGAGGCACCCCGCAACCGATGTGGGAAGCATCAGTAAAACATTAGATGAGCATGTTACACATTTGAAGCATGTTCTTGAAGTGTTGAGACATGAAAAATTGTATGCTAACTTTGGTAAGTGCACTTTTTGTATGGATAGGATTGTTTTCCTTGGTTTTGTTGTAAGTGCAGATGGCATCGAAGTTGATGTAGAGAAGGTCTGAAGGTGATTCAGGATTGGCCTACACCAACGACAGTGACAGAAGTTAGAAGCTTCCATGAATTAGCAAGCTTCTACCGCAGATTTGTTAAAGACTTCAGTAGTATTGTTGCACCACTGACTGAAGTAGTGAAGAAAAATGTTGGTTTCAAATGGGGAGAAGAGCAGGAGCGTGCATTCCAGGATCTTAAAATGAAGTTATGTAGTGCACCAGTTTTGGCTCTACCCAATTTTGAAAAGACATTTGAGATTGAGTGCGATTTATCCGGAATAGGCATTGGAGCTGTTCTTATGCAAGAAAAGCGACCAATAGCTTACTTTAGTGAGAAGCTGAATGGAGCAGTTTTGAGGTACCCCACATATGACAAGGAGTTGTATGCGCTAGTGAGAGCCCTTGAGACTTGGCAGCATTATCTGTGGCCTCGAGAATTTGTGATCCATACTGATCATGAATCATTGAAGGGCCAAGGTAAGTTGAACAAACGACACACCAAGTGGTTGGAGTTCATTGAGACATTTCCATATGTAATTCGCTACAAACAAGGTAAGGAAAACATTGTCGCTGAAGCACTATCGCGAAGGTATGCTTTACTTACTTCATTGAGTGCAAGAATGCTTGGGTTTGAATTTATTAAAGAACTTTATGCAAATGATACTGACTTTAGTACCATCTATGCTGCATGTGAAAAGTCTACCTTTAATAAATTCTATCAACATGACGGGTTTCTGTTTAGGGAGAATAGATTATGCATTCCTGTTTGTAGTATGCGTGAGTTGTTAGTTAGAGAAGCGCATGGGGGAGGTTTAATGGGGCACTTTGGTATTTCTAAGACCTTAGGGGTATTGAGTGAACATTTTTATTGGCCTAAAATGCGAAGAGATATTGAGCGTTTGTGTGATTAATGCTTGATTTGTAAAAAGTCTAAATCTAAGGTTATGCCTCATGGGTTGTATACACCGTTGCCTGTACCTAGTGAGCCGTGGGTAGATGTATCAATGGACTTTATATTGGGTTTACCTGATGACATGATCCAGGCCGACAACAAACCAAATGACGCATTACAAGTGCCAGAAGGGCCAATTACGAGGCAGAGGACCAAAAGACTCAGAGAAGCAATGGTGGGATTAGTTCAGAGTTTTATGGCCGACTGCAACAAACAAATAGAGATGCATGTGGGCTTCGATGGAAAGGGCCCAAAACCATTTCACTTGGCCCAAATCAGTTTAGAGTAAAGCTTCATAGGCATTTGAAGACTTAAAGACTTGATATTTGTGTAATTTCGTTTTTAGGGTCTTTGTGGTCTTTTTGCCTTTAGGGTTTCTTTTGTAACACTATTTAAACTTACTTTCTTCTTCATTTGAAGGATATAAACGAAATTTGTAACTCAAAAGCTTAGAGCTTTGGCTATGGCCGAATTCTTGTAAGGGAGGGATTCCCCTTTTCAAGTTTGAATCGACTTATCTAAGTTTAGCAAACTTAGTGGCGTCTCCATTTGCTAGCAAAACACTACAAGGATTCATCTTAAAGGTTCTCAAGGGCAAGTTCTTTGTGGGTCTTCTTGTGGCTTTGGAAGGGTTTTGTTTCTATAAAATCAAATTCGCGGTTCTTGGGGTTCTGTCCGTTGCTTGGGGTTTGCTTGGATTTCGAATCCAAGTGGGTTTCTTGTCACCTAGGACTAGGCATGGTAGAGATTCCATCTTTGTAGTGGTTGATAGGTTCAGTAAGATGGCACACTTTATAGCATGTCATAAAACTGATGATGCCACTAACATTGCTGACTTATTCCTTCATGGAATTCCACTGAGTATAGTTTCAAATCATGATGTTAAATTCCTTAGTCACTTTTGGAAAGTTTTATGGGGTAAGTTAGGGATAAAACTTTTGTATTCTACTACTTGTCATCCCCAAACTGATGGACAGACTGAAGTGGTTAATAGGACTTTGACTCAGTTATTGCGTACTATTGTCTTTAAGAACTTGAAAACTTGGGAGGATTGTTTGCCTTTTGTTGAATTTGCATATAATCGTAGCATTCATTCTTCCACATCTTATTCACCATTTGAAATTGTTTATGGTTTTCAACCACTAACTCCATTAGATTTGTTACCATTGCCTGTTGATGAGCATGCAGGGTTAGATGGAAAAAAGAAAGCTGATTTGGTGAAACACATACATGAGAAAGCAAGAGAGCACATACAACAAAAGAATGAACAATATGCTTCTCATGCCAATATGGGAAGAAAACGTGTGGTATTTCAACCTGGAGATTGGGTTTGGGTACACATGCGAAAGGAAAGATTTTCTGAACAGCGTAAATCCAAGCTACAACCGAGATGGGATGGTCAATTTCAAGTCTTGGAACGGATTAATGACAATGCATACAAGCTGGATTTACAAGGTGAACATAATGTGTCTGCGACATTTAATGTTTCTAACTTAACTCTTTTTTATGCAGGTACAGATTCGAGGTCGAATCCTTTTCAAGAGGGAGGGGATGACGTGAATCCAGCAACTCAAGGAACAAATGACATGAATCCAACAACTCAAGGAACATTAGATCCTTTGCAATTGCCAACAGGTCCAATCACAAGCAAAAGAGCTAAGAAGATCAGAGACGCAATAGCGGGGCTAGCGCAGAATGCCATGGTCGAGTATGACAGACAACTCCGGGGCATATTGGCGTCACATGAGGGCTTCAATGGTGTGGGTCCAAAGATATTTCACTTGACCCAAGTCATACCAGAGTAACGCACCAACAATCTTGAAGCCGAGTATATTTTTAACGGATCAAGCCGATTCAAGCCCGACACAAAATATTCGGCCAAGACAATACTTATTGGACTTTATGACACATCATTATGCCTTTATACATGGAAGCCACGAATTTGGAGGACTTTTGGTGCAAGGAAACAACTTTAGATAAATTTGGAAAAGTTTTCCCAATTTGTTTTTTTTTTTTTTTTGCATAAAGTAAGTATTATAACCAAAAGAAAACTATACAAAGAGCAAAGGGGCATACCCCAGGCAACTAGAGAGGACAAGCCCTCCTAGAAGAAAAGCCGAAAGGCTTCAAGCAAAAGATCAACAGAAGATGTCAACGGGCAAGTTCCAGGAAATGTGAAGCCATTTATTGTCATAAGATGGTTTCACCTTACGTAAAAAGCTAGCACGATTCCGAACATCAAAAACAATATCATAAAGAATAGCAGAAACAGGCCGAAAAGGCATAACATGAGTGCGAGCATTCCTCTCCCTCCAAATATGGTAGACTGACGCTGCAAAAGACAGACGAACCAGAAGGTGACGTAAAGAGTCATCGGTGAACTGACATAACCACTCAACAGTCTGACGCCAATCCCGGCGTCTCCAATCTAACCCACACATAGCCAGCACAGACGACCAGACCCTCAAAGAGAAGAGGCACTGGAAGAAAAGATGATCAATGTCCTCACTTGAACAACCACAGAGAATACAACGCGAGCAAGCAGAGATACCAAACCTCATCAAACTATCCTGGGTACAAAGGCCTCCCTGAATAGACATCCAAAGTAAAAATGAATGACGGGGAATAGCCTTCCGGAACCAAACAACTCGAGACTAATGCAGCAAGGTTCCCCTAGTCCGCATGGCATTCCAGGCACTATCCACAGAAAATCTCCCACTCCTATCATCCTCCCAAACCAGCACATCCTCCCTCAAACTAGAAGGAGACGGAAGATGGGACTGAGCCAAATCAACAAGGGCAGCAAACCTAGAAGGGGGCCAACGCCAAGCAGAATTAGAGATAATGGAAGCAACTGTGGCCATCATATCCAAGCCAGAGTCATAAATCACTCTCTCACCCAACGTGTCCACAATCGGGCCCAGAGGATGCCAATAATCAAACCACAATAAAGCCTTCTCACCATTCCCAATCCTAACTCTCATCCGCCGCCGGGACCAAGAACGAAGCTCCTACGCCAACTCCAAGAGCAATCTGTAGGACAATGGACCTCCCAAAAACTTCTCCCCCTCAACAAATATGAGTGAACCCAATTCGACCAAGATGAAACCTGGCCAGAGCAAAGAAACCAAATGTGCTTAACAATAGCCGCTCTATTCCAAGTATCCAAACTCTTAATCCCCAGCCCCCCTGACAAGAACTCACTTGGGTTGGAAACCAAGCAAACCCCAAGCATCTTTCTCAAAACCCCAAGAACTTTGAATACTGATTTTGTAGGAACAAAACCCAACCAAGATCAGCCCCTAACCACCATGAAACTCACGTCCATGATAACCACAAGCATGAAATCAGATTGTATTTTGCTAGCAATGGAGACGCCACTAAGTTGCCAAGCTTAGATAAGTCAATTTGAACTTGAAAAGGGGAATCCCTCCCTCAACAAGGTTTTGGCCATAGCCATGGAAAGCTCAAGCTTTTCTTTCTTTCAAAATTCTGTATATTACGTTGGTTCTCTCCAAAATACAAAGAAGAGTCATATAATAAGGGTTACAATAGAGTAAAAAGACTAAAATGACCCTAGAGCTAAAATTACCAAAAGCCCTAAGTCAAGCACCTCAACCACGACCATTAAGGTCCTTTTGCACCTAAATAAACTTAAAACAAAGATTAGAAGCTAATCTCACTTAAGCTAATTGAGGTGCTTACATGCTATAGTAAATTGACGTGCTTCCGGCTAAGTAGAGATCTAAGCATAATTAAGCCTAATGGCATAGTCAACCATGCTAATTACATCATAAATAAAGTCAAAATGTCGAGCACAAATGAAAAAAATGCCCCCATTTGGCCGAATTCATCATAGTCCCAAAATGGTGAAATCGGGTCAAAAGGGTGCTGGTGCTGAAGCTGCTCTGCTATGCTTCAGTCTGAGCTGATCTGGGTCAAATGAAATAGCTTTGGGACCTCTCTGGTTATGCCCATATGTGTCTCTGGTGTGCACTTGACTTGGTTGCTGAAACTGGTCACATAGCTCTGAGCTAGTCCCGAAAAGGCCTCTCTGATCTTCTTTGCTCTTTGGCGTGTGATTGGACCTGTTGGCAACTGCATGGGTTCCTCCAAGTTATTAGATGCATCCTGTAATATCTCTGGTGTGGTTGGACTCATGTCATTCCCTCCTTATTGAAAAGGATTCGACCTCTAATCTGAACCTGCATCAAAATGAGTTACGTCAGAAACATTAAAAGTAGCAGATACGTTGTACTTACCTTGCAAATCCAGCTTATATGCATTGTCATTGATCCTTTCCAAGACTTGAAAAGGTCCATCTCCTCTCGATTGTAGCTTGGATCTTTTCCTCTTGCATATAAAGTCACACCCAATTGTCGGGGTCAAACACAATGCGTTGGAAACCTATTATTCTCACCAACTCTGCCTTTCCCTTATCATTCATACTCCCAAGCTTAATAAGAATCAAAGATAATAAATCCATAGGAGTTAAAGAATTAGAATCATAATCAATCTCATAAGGCAAGTAAAAACTAGAAGGATGAATGCATCTATTATATGCAAACTCTGGCCCCGCTATTGCGTCTGTGATCTTCTTAGCCCTTTGGTGTGTGATTGGGTCTGTTGGCAATTGCAAAGGCTCTAATGTTCCTTGAATCATGTCATTCTCCCTCTCTTGAAATAGATTCGTCCTCGAATCCGAACCCGGATCATAGATAGTTATGACAAAATCAATTGGACGATGATATTGAAATATAAAAGAATCATACTTGACCACTTGTACCTGCGATGAAAAAGCATAAACAATAGAGAAAATGTTATGGAAAAACTTCAATACCACATCTACTTTCTTTTCACCAGCTCTCACAGCTTCATCATCACTCATGGCCACTATCTCAACCATACTTGCAAAAACCTCCTCACACACCTGCTCAGCTTCACTATGTTTTTCAACCTCAAAGCACACTACCTCACAAGTGTTTACTCTCTCAATGCTCACGGTCTCACAAGCATTTTCACTCACCATGTCACTTATAACACAATTTACAACATTCAAGGCCTCACAAGTGTTTTCATTCGCTATGCACTCAACATCACAAGTGCTTCTCACTTCATTACACACAACTTCAATAGCTTTTGGTTGTTGAGTACTCTCTTCATTCACTGCATATTTAGTTACCTTCCAAGTCTTTTTCCATTTCTCATAAGATCTTCTATAATCACTCATAATATATTGGATATCACTTTTGAAAGTATCCAAAACCTCGATCTTATCATCAATAGTTAAACTTGGAACTGCCATCTCAACACTAAACAAACATATTAGAAATAATAAAAAGCAAAACAAATATGTAAATCCTCACAATCTCACGTGCATACACTCGAATGATATCACTCCACTCGTGTTTGCACTCTATTGGCTTTTACCCGATAATGTGCTCACAATCACTGCCTTTTTACCACTCTTGAGTTTTTTTTTTTTTTGGATAAGGTAAGTATTATAACCAAAAGAAAACAAAGAGCAAATGGGCATACCCCAGGCAAACTAGAGAGGACAAGCCCTCCTAGAAGAAAAGCCTATAGGCTACAAGCAAAGATCAACAGAAGATGTCAACGGGCAAGTGCCATGAAAGGTGAAGCCATTTATTGTGAGTTCTTCCTCAATTCAATTACAAATCAACTCAATTCCCAGTATGGTCAACTAAGGTGTAGTCCACAAGCTAACAGAAACACAATGTATATATAGAGCATGTGGAATAAAGCAAATAAGATAAGTAATTACGAAGACTCAATCGAAAGAAACCTATAGCTAGAGTGCTCAGAATAGGAAAGAATGACGAGTTAGCTAAATGCAATAAATAAGCAAGCAAGCAATCAACGTGTCACTGAAGTAATCTTGTGGTCACTCGCTATAGTGTTTGAGCTCACCTTTCTTTTCTTCTCACACACACTCACAAGTGTTTACACTCCAATGAAACACAATGAAGCACAAAGGATTTCAATTCGGCTATAACACAAATATAGTCTTTCAAGCTCAAACCAAAACAAACCAAATCAAATATCAATGTAACTCATGTAAAGCAATCCAATCAACTTGCAAATGGTCTAATCAAGCTAAGCACAATGCGACCAACTCTCTTTCTTTTCTCTTATCTTTTTTTTTTCTCTTTTTTTTTCAAAACAAGTAGGTGACTCAGCTGCTTACGTAAGTAGCTTACAAGTAGGTCAAGTAAGCATGTCAATTCGACAATGGTAAGTTACAAACCAACTAAACACTTTTTCCAACTAACTTGGTGATGCAGCAGCTTGCCTCTTCAAGCACCTCTCAAATGCAATGATGGCTACTCAAGTTTCCATGTCAAGCTCATGAGTGCTTCCATTTTCAATGTCATGCTAATGCTTTCAACACAAATCCAATGTCAAGCTAATGATAGCTCACGCAAATCAGCAAGCACACTTGTTAATTCATGCTTTAACATAAGCACATCAAGCATCTTACTCACGGCAATATGTGTAACAAAGCAACCAGACTTGTCTCACAAAGTTAACAACACACAAGCTTAAGTAAACTTCAGGAGTAAGTCACGGCCTCATCAATCCATAAGCATTTCATTTTGTTTCAACACTCATTCACTCAAATGCCTCACCAAATCACTCAAACACACTTGTTTTCCACACACTTCACAAGATTGCAACAACTTCACAAAGATTGCAAACAAGCTAGTTCAAGCAAATGCTAGGAGTAATGAAGTGCAATCTGATTTTCTCAAAGTAGATATGAACAATACCTATTGAAAACAAGCTAAGTGACTTGTATATGGCAAGAACAAAGCAAGGGTGGTGATGGTACTTCTTGGCCGAATCTGACCTGATGCTTTTTTTTTTTTTTTTGAAACTAATAACTTAATAACAATGTTAAACACGTCCTAGTAACATAAATTAACAACTAAACACTTGATTCAAGCAAAGAACAAAAAAGCCCCAATTTTGACCTAAGTAGCCAAAGCTTAACTCAAAGAAATACTCAAAATTAGCACAAACTACTAAAGGACAGATTGTTGTTCATGCAACAAGGATTACAAATCTGAAAGAAACAACAAGAAACAACAAAGAACACACAAGAACACCCATGGCCGAAACTTGAGGACAAATTCCTTAATGGCCGAAATCAACAACAACAACAAAAACAAAGATGAATACAAGATTAAACAACACAAAGGATAGGAAATCAGACCTCAGAACCCTAAGCTCATGATACCAAATGACAAGAACTCACTTGGGTTGGAAACCAAGCAAACCCCAAGCATCTTTCTCAAAACCCCAAGAACTTTGAATACTGATTTTGTAGGAACAAAACCCAACCAAGATCAGCCCCTAACCACCATGAAACTCACGTCCATGATAACCACAAGCATGAAATCAGATTGTATTTTGCTAGCAATGGAGACGCCACTAAGTTGCCAAGCTTAGATAAGTCAATTTGAACTTGAAAAGGGGAATCTCTCCCTCAACAAGGTTTTAGAGGTAAACAAACTCTACTCTAAGCCACTCTCGCCCCAGAAGAGGTGAGCGCACTACCCTTCCAAAGGAAAGAACGCAGAATCGTCTCCACCTTCCTAATAACAGACTTAGGAAGAATAAATAAGGAAGACCAATAAACTTGAATGGAGAACAAAACAGACTTAATAAGTTGAAGCCGACCCGCATAAGAGAGAAACTTACTACTCCAACTCTTAGCACGCATAACAATATGATCCACAAGAGAAGCAAAATCTGAGGCCCGGAGTTTAGTAGAGATCAAATGGACTCCTAAATACCGCACTGGAAGAATCCCTACTTGGAACCCCAAAACATGACGCAGTTGGCCCTGAAGGGTAGAAGAGATACCATAAGAGAAGAAATGACTTTTAGCTGGATTCGGGATTAAACCTGATAAACCACTGAACTGCCCGAGACAATCCTTGATCAAGGAAACCGAGGATACATCTGCTTTACAAAAAATCATAAGGTCATCCGCAAAGCAAATATGAGTGCTTTTATGATTTTGTGTTTTTACTTTAGACTTTTTTGGTAAAGTTATTTATTAACTCTTTGTTTGTTATTGATTAAGTCTTTGTTTCTTTTGACTTTGTGTTTGTTATTAAATGTCTATTAATGGCATGGCCATTTAATAGCCATTAGTTAGCAACTTAGGGTGTTTTGGTCATTTTGCACCCATTAGGGTTTCTTTCATTGTACTATATAAACTCATTTCATCTTAATGAGAAGCTAATCACCAAATTTCGAATTTCATCTTCATTTTGAAGTCTTGGCTATTGCCTAAATTGCTTAAGGGATTGATTCCCCTTATCTCATGCAATCGATTTATCTAAGGTGTGGCAACCTTAGTGGCGTCTCCGTGCTAGCAGAGCACTTCAAGAAATCATCTTAAGGGTTCTCAAATACAAGTTCTTTGTGGGTCTTCTTTGTGGCCTTGGAAGGATTTTGTTCCTACAAATCAAATCCGCGGTTCTTGGGGTTCCGTCCGTTGCGAGGGGTTTGCTTGGCCTAATCCTCCAAGTGAGTTCCGCGTCAGAAGAACTCAAGAGTGGTAAAAGGCAGTGAGTGTGAGCGCAGTATCAGGTAAAAGCCAATAGAGCGCAAACACGAGTGAAGTGATATCCGAGTGTGAGGATTTACATATTTGGTTTGCTTTTTTATTATTTCTAAACTGTTTGTTTAGTGTTGAGATGGCAGGTCCAAGTTTAACCATTGATGATAAGATCGAGGTTTTGGATACTTTCAAAAGTGATATCCAATATATTATGAGTGATTATAGGAGATCTTATGAGAAATGGAAAAAGACTTGGAAAGTAACTAAATATGCAGTGAATGAAGAGTGTACTCAACAACCAAAAGCTATTGAAGTTGTGTGTAATGAAGTGAGAAGCACTTGTGATGTTGAGTGCATAGCGAATGAAAACACTTGTGAGGCCTTGAATGTTGTGAATTGTGTTATAAGTGACATGGTGAGTGAAGTTTTTCCATAACATTTTCTCTATTGTTTATGCTTTTTCATCGCAGGTACAAGTGGTCAAGTATGATTCTTTTATATTCAATATCATCGTCCAATTGATTTTGTCATAACTATCTATGATCCGGGAACGAATTCGAGGATGAATCCATTTCAAAAGTGGGATAATGACATGATCCAAGGGACAACATTTGACATGAATGCAGTCACCCAAGCAACATTAGAGCCTTTGCAATTGCCAACATGCCCAATCACACGCCAAAGAGCTAAGAAGATCACAGACGCAATAGCGGGGCCAGAGTTTGCATATAATATATGCATTCATCCTTCTAGTTTTTACTTGCCTTATGAGATTGATTATGATTCTAATTCTTTAACTCCTATGGATTTATTATCTTTGATTGTTATTAAGCTTGGGAGTATGAATGATAAGGGAAAGGCAGAGTTGGTGAGAATAATAGGTTTCCAACGCATTGTGTTTGACCCCGACAATTGGGTGTGGCTTTATATGCAAGAGCAAAATATCCAAGTTGCAACCAAGAGGAGATGGTCCATTTCAAGTCTTGGAGCGGATCAACGACAATACTTACAAGCTTGATCTTCCTGGTGAGTTTGGCGTTCCTGCATTGTTTAATGTTCTGACTTATTTTATTTTTAATGCAGGTTCAGATTCGAGGTCGAATCCTTTTCAACAATGAGGGAATGACATGAGTCCAACCACACCATAGACATTACAGGATGCAGCTAACAACTTGGAGGAACCCATGCAGTTGCCAACAGGTCCAATCACACACCAAAGAGCAAAGAAGATCAGAGAGGCCTTTGCGGGACTAGCTCAGAGTTATGTGACCAGTTGCATCAACCAAGTCAAATGCACACCAGAGACACATATGGGCATAACCAGAGAGGTCCCCAAGCTATTTCATTTGATCCAGATCAGCTCAGGCTGAAGCATAGCAGAGCAGCTTCAGCACCAGCACCCTTTTGACATAATTTGACCTATTTTGGGACTATGTTGAATTCGGTCAAATGGGGGCATTTTTGTCATTTTTGCTCGACATGTTGACATTATTTATGATGTAATTAAGCTAGTTGACCAGGTCATTAGGGTTAATTATGCTTAGAACCTTACTTATTGAGTAAGCACGTCAATTTACTATTTGATGTAAGCACCTCAAATTAGCTCAAGTTAGATTAGTTTCTAATCATTGTTTTAAGCTACTTTAGGTGGGAAAATACTTTTGGGGACGTGCTTGAGTGAAAGCTTTGGGTAGTTTTTAGGTCTTTTGGTAATTTCACTTTAGGGACATTTTTGTTCATTCACACCTTTAGGGTTTCTCTTTGTAACCTATTTAAACTTTCTTTTCTTCTTCTTTGGAATAACATATACGACATTTTTAGAAACTTTCAAGCTTTTAAGCTTTGACTATGGCTAAATTTCTTGTGAGGGAGGGATTCCTTTTTTTCAAGTTCAAATCGACTTATCTAAGTTTGGCAAGCTTAGTGGCGTCTCCATTTGATAAGAACCCAAGCCCTAACTCTGCCCCAAAAGCTAGCTCAGAGGGAGAGGGTTGGCCCTGGCCTTATAAACCACCTAGGAGGCACCCCGCAACCGATGTGGGATGCATCATCCCCACCCCCTTGAGACCCGACTGCCTCAGTCGGTGTTTTTTTAACCGAACCCAAGAGACACGGCCATTCACATGGAGTGGTGGCTCTGATACAACTGATAAGAACCCAAGCCCTAACTCTGCCCTAAAAGCTAGCTCAGAGGGAGAGGGTTGGCCCTGGCCTTATAAACCAGCCAGGAAGAACCCCGCAACTGATGTGGGACGCATCACCATTGATAGCAAAACACACTGATTTCATGTTTTTAAGTTATCATGGACAAGGTTTCATGGTGGTTTAGGGCTGATCTTGGATGAGTTTTGTTCCTACAAAATCATTGATTAAGGTTCTTGGGGTTAAGAAGAATACTTGGGGTTTGCTTGGTTTCCAACGCAAGTGAGTTCTTGTCAACCCTCATTATCATTAACCCCCTCAACCGAACCAGCTGTACCCGAAGCAGGAGTAGAAGTCTTAGGAACCCAGGTCTGAGAAGGCTTACTTTCCTCCCTACTAGGAGCCTTCATAGGGCAAGAATTCAGCGAATGACTAGAAACCTCACAAGTAGTACATTTCATAGGAACCCACTCAAATTCGGCCCTAACTTTTAACCACATACCATTAGGACACTGGAAGTCAATATCCTCAACCAGAGGATTCCAAGCATCAATTTCCACACAAACTCGAGCAAAACTAAGCCGCTTCCTGGAAAGGGTAATATGGTCAGCATTAAGAGGCCTACCAACAGCACTTGCCACAAAACTAAGTCCCTTGGTCGTCCAGTACTCTAAAGGCAGATTGAAAAATCGAAACCACACCGGGACTTTAAAGATGTCCTCCTTGGTCAAAGGTAAACTCGATTGCCAAAGCTTAAGAACCAAAGGCCTATTAGCCATATGCCACGGGGTTTTATCCAAAACCGCACAAGCTTCTTGAAAAATGTCAATTCTAAATAGAAAGAAACCAATTTCTGAGGTCAAAACCTCCCGCAAGCCAAGCCTCCCCCAAATCTTGTGAGCAATAGAGTCAACAATTTGAAACGGTAGCCTTTTTACCCATAAAATACCCAACTAATATGCTACGCCAAAACACACTTCCTTCTTCAGCAACCTCTAAAGGAGGACATACTTTAACCTGTCCGTCAATAACATTCGATTGAGCGTAATGTAAGTTAGTAGAAATAGACACCGGATCAGGAATATCTACTCCGTTAGAAGACCATTCAACACTTCTGCATACTCAAGGTACCTTCAGCTCCATTACCCCCAAACCCCGAACGTGTCGACGCTTGAACACTCAAATATTGGCAACTGCCATAGCAATAACAGAAGCATTAACAGCGTCATCTAGAGCACCTAAACTCACTGGCTTAGAACCACCACAATTAAACTCACGCACACGCATCATCACCATTCACTCATTCACTACAATGGAACATAGTTACTCACTGCCATAGCAACAACAACCCCCCATATCTAGTCACTGAAACAGCACCATGTCCCACGACAACACTTGAATTAGCCAAAGCAGCCCCTACATTGCACACCAACTCCTCAACCACAGAGCGTTCAACAAAAGCATTAACAATCAATGTCACTGCGTCAGAACCACCAACAATTGCACTCAAGTACACGGTATCACCAGTCGGAACATAGTCACTCACCGCCGTTGCAACAACAGCCCCCAGAACCAGTCACCGATACAACACCCTATCCCACGGCAACACATGAATCGGCCAAAACAGCCCCTACATTACACATAAAGTCCTCACCAGCAGCCACGCTCAAACCATGATCACAAGAATTCACACCTGTTACCTCACATAAGGGAGAAGAAACAGACCGCACATTACACAACAACTGCTCACCGGCAGGGCAACCAACTCCCCTACTACCAATCATTAGATCAGAACAAGCCACAAAAGAGTCACACCTTCCTAGCAAAGCATAGCCTGTAATAGGGCTACCATGAAATTCAGGAGCTGTGGGGGTAAGGAGACAACTTTAGACATTTTGGGAACAATTGTCACCTTTGTTGACTTATTAGGCACTTTTGTTGGATTTTTATGGTTTTGTTGTTTTTCCTTTTGTTGATTTTTTTGGAAAAGTTGTTGATGACTTTAACCACATTTTTTGACATTTATGTTATGTTATCTAGGTTATTAAATGACCATTAAGGGTATAGCTTTTAAATAGCCATTAGTTAGCAAGTTAGGGTGTTTTGGTCTTTTTACACCTACTAGGGTTTCTTTTATTGTACTATATATTGTAACATTTTTTTCTTAAAAAAAAAAAAAGAATCATCAAATTTCAAAATTTGCTTCAACTTTGAAAGCTTGGCTATGTCCAAAATTGCTTAAGAGATGGATTCCCCTTACTTCTCTCCTCAGAAAATTGCATAGAGTAGATCTAATAAATTTCAAGATCCATGAATACTTAGCAAGCTTTTCAAATGACAAATGGCAGCTTGAAAAGTGAAGAAGCAAGTAATCCGATCTAGTTGTGAAGATTGCTAATAGGTTTGAGATACCGATAAGAATGTAAGGATTCAGATTTCATAGTTTAAAATTAAGACTTAGTAAGACCAATATCATAAGAATGAGCAAATTGGTTATATTAGTAAAGGAGTCTAAAGTAGGTGAAACCATAACTTCACCATTGCCCAATCCTGTAGAGGTACTAAATAAGAAAACATCCAAACAGAGTTCATCTCATACCTATTCTAAAATAGGTGATGGATTAAGTCAGGGCAATTGAAAGGACACTAGTACAAAAGTATTGAACATTGTTTGACATTCAAACCTTATTGACCAGAATAGATAAATGTATTTTTAAGAAGACACGGTACCTACCGTAGTATACCACGAAATAGAAATAGAAAACCTTAAGAGTTAGACTACTAGTTAGAGATTCATCAAAAATATAAAAATATGTAAGAGAACCTAGTGTAGCACATGATGTAAACAAGCTCGCCTGAAGTTTGCAGCACCAGCAGAAGTCCACAAATAGATCAGCCATAGTAGTAATCTATATAACCCAAGAAACAGATCCAGTAAATGAGAAATATTGAAAACTCCAGAAATGGCAAGAGAGTCCATTATAGGTCATGACGTAGATAAGGCAACTCGAAGATTGCAACACAAACAGAAACTACAAAATAGTTGATAAGTTGAGTAACCCTAAGCCATAGCAAGACCCATATGACCCTTAGTAGTAATACTACAAATCTCTCATACCACAATACTAACCCCAGTATATATTTAGACACTCACCCAGACTACTAAAGAGCCTCGATAAGTAGTAGTAGTACTATTTTCCCCAGATCTCTATAAGATGAACATATCCACCTCCTAAATACAGAATTCAGTATACTTAGATGAATATAGTTAAGAACCCGATAGAACATATACAACGCTTGATAACACGCTAGCTAGCTCACTTGAGTATATGAATATCTATATGAGACATGTAAGCTTACCTTCCTGAATAGTGGATTCATTTTCGATGTGTGGTCAAATTTAGTAAAGTTATCTTAGTTTGTTACCCAACCTAAAATGTTTGAAGAAGTAAAGACTCATAGAATAAAATATACGTTTTACGAGACCTTTCCGTCGAGCCAAAAAGGGAAGCTAAGAAGAAGAATAAGACGAAACTATCATAAATAGGTAACCAAGAGAGAGTATAGTAAGACTTGGAGTAAGTCATGTTTCGGATAATTCCTAGTAAAGGATAGTTCCGGTAACTGTAAAGAGCCGAACTAGAAGAAAGGGTAGATGTTACATTTAAATGACCCATTAGCCTCAGTACATCTATGTGATAACCCAAAAAAGACTTTGATTTCTCGACCCCTCCCAATCTTAGTTAGATAGCTCCGGTAGCGATGAACCACCACATTCATCCTAATGATGTTCTCAGGAATAGGTAGGGTTAAGATGAAGTGTAACAACTTTAAGGCATGATCAGAGTAATTTCATCCCAAAGAATGAAGGAATTTCCCTTAGGGTAAGGCATTAGAGGCATATGAATCACGAGGGCCTCGAATAAAATACAAAGCACAAGAAGAAGAGATAGAGGCTCTAGGAAATAAGGTGGAAGTGGAATTGCCGATGAGGTACAATGAATAAGAAAGTACTAGTAAAATAGTGACAAAAGTATATTAGCAGCAAGATTCAGATTTATGTTCAACAATACTATATGTTTCCTAAAATCATATCTACTCTATGCAATTCATGTGATGCACCCATGTAGGAACAAGACAAAACATGACACTAAATAATTTACTAGAAACTTAACACGAATAATGACCATGGTGACTACATACCCAGATGTTTTACTAGACAATGAATCAGGATAGAATAGTAAAAGAACCATATGGACACTTTAGAGCTCGAGTATTTTTTTTGCTGTAAGCCAGACAAGTAACTGTAGACGTTACGATAGTTTACCAATGACCAAAGGATTAAGATTTCATTTAAAATATAGTTAACAGGTTTTCCCAGATAGCGTATTTCCCTCTCACCTAAATTCATGATAATAACAAATCATAACCCTAGAGAGAACATGGTATAGTACACTCGAATGAAGTTACCACAAAATAAGTAATGAAGTGTCTAATTCGTTGACAAGTGATAATAGAATATTGAACACTGTTAGGGAGGCATTAAATGTAGTTTTTCCGGGATGGAAGTAGGATAAGACCACAATAAATTTTGACAGATGGATTCTCATGGACCAAGAAGGAAGATGCTCATAGTTTAGGAGAATGAGAATAAAACATAATTAAGCATTATTGGCGTTGGCCTCCTTCTAGGTCTGCTGCCCTTGTTGATTTGGCTCAGTCCCATCTTCCGTCTCCTTCTAGTATGAAGGAGGATGAGCTGGTTTGGGAGGATGATAGGAGTGGGAGATTTTCTGTGGATAGTGCTTGGAATGCCATGCGGACAAGGGGAACCTTGCTGCATTGGTTTCGAGTTGTTTGGTTCCGGAAGGCTATTCCCCGCCATTCCTTTTTTACTTTGGATGTCTATTCAGGGAGGCCTTTGTACTCAGGATAGTTTAATGAGGTTTGGTATCTCTGCTTGCTCGCGTTGTATTCTCTGTGGTTGTTCAAGTGAGGACATTGATAATCTTTTCTTCCAGTGCTTCTTCTCTTCGAGGGTCTAGTCGTCTGTGCTGGCTATGTGTGGGTTAGTTTGGAGATGCCGAGATTGGCCTCAGACTGTTGAGTGGTTGTGTCAGTTTACTGATGCCTCTTTACGTCATTTTCTTGTTCGTCTGTCTTTTGCAGCGTCAGTCTACCATATTTGGAGGGAGAGGAATGCTCGCCCTCATGATATGCCTCTTCGGCCTATTTCTGTTCTTCTTAGTGACATTGTTTTTGATGTTCGGAATCGTGCTAGCTTTTTACGGAAGGTGAAACCATCTTATGATAATAAATGGCTTCACCTATCCTGGCACTTGCCCGATGACATCTTCTGTTGATCTTTTACTTGTAGCCTCTCGGCTTTTCTTCTAGGAGGGCTTGTCCTCTCTAGTTGCCTGGGGTATGCCCCTTTGCTCGTGTATAGTTTTCTTTTGGTTATAATACTTACTTTATCCAAAAAAAATAGCTTACTAAGTTCTTGTAATAAACGAGTTTTAAAAGTAGATTTTAAGTGTCATCAGTAAAAATGGTAGGCACGTGATTTCAAAGAGAAGAAATGTGTTAAATATCTAAGGTAATGATATAGTGTGAAGGAAGCAATGATTGAATATATGCGAATTAATTGATAACAATATTGTAGGTGGAATATAAGAATGTAATAATGACAAAGAATGAAAGAAACTAACACTTAGCAGTAGGAGTAACGTGATACCAGAAACCAAGAACAATGTAAGATAAGTTAAGGATTTTTTATGATAGAACGCGACACAAAGAGATTATATTACGTAAAATAGTCTTATAAGGGAGTTAGTAATGTAGTAGTTTCTCCTATAATTGATGTTTATAATTGATATTGAAGTTTACGTAGTAGATTCAAAAAGTAGAAGAGGAACCTTGGCCATTAATTGAGCACGTACAATGTTATTTACTATAGAGGTCATTGAAGAGGTTACATTACAACAAGATGTGAAGAACCTTGTGGTATGCTATCAAGACGAACTTGGTTGGTATTAGGGAAAAAAATAAAATTATAAAGGTAGGACAACAGAAGAAAGGAAGGGTAGCATGGCATCTAGCTAGTATGAATTATATATATAGTACATAACAAGGAATGATCTAGATGGTTGATGTTATGGGAAGTTGCAAATTGAGAAATAAACATTTTAGTAAAAGACAAGCTTATCCTATATTTATTATGTCATTGAGAAGGTTTACAAAATTTGGAAAGGATGCTATATGGATTGTGTTTTCTTAGCTAGGACAAGAATTTGTGCAGAGACCCGACATATATAGCCTTTTGATCGAAATAACCTTCGACTAAGGGATTAAGGGTATAATCCTACAAATTCTTCATATTTCAGTGGTATGAAAGTGCTAAGTTAATAGAACAATCATTTGTGGACCTAACGAGGTTATTAAAAGAATTAGTTCCCCGAGGTACTACTTTCTAAGGTTTTTATTCTGTTTTTGATCTCATCTGATTCGAGGACGAATCATTTTAAGGGGACAGTATTATAACATCTGAAACTTTAAACGATAGCTAAAATAAAATTATAGCGGCCAAAAATAAATTTTCTTTTTCCTTTTTGCCTGAGGAAAATAATGAAGTATTAAACGAAACTGAATGTAACGAAAAAATATTAATAATAACACAAATAACTCAATAAAAATAACGGCGAATTGCATGTGAGTTTTCTCAAAGTATAATGATGTCAGAGGCGTATTAGAAGACGATTATAACTTTCGTTGGCTTAAGGACATCGTGTGAAATTAATATATGTGGGGGTCCATAAAGAAAATAATTTGGAGAGTATTTAGTAAATGGACCTACTAAGCATATCACAGCACTTTATTAATTACACCAAGCCCAAATTAAGCCAAATACCAAGTCCATTATCCTTCCCAATTTTGGCCCAATGACCCTAAATTTCTCTCAAGCCCTTAGACTTTTCTAGACCAATCTAAACTAGTGTAGAAGAATTTAAAAGCTAACAAGCCCCCAAATTTAGTTGATCTCTTGTAGCCGTTTGGCTTTCTTCTAGGAGGGCATGTCCTCTCTAGATCATGGGGGATGCCCCTTTGCTCTTGTATAGTTTTCTTTTGGTTATAATACTTACCTTATCCAAAAAAAAAAAAAAAAGAATTATTTCAAATTTGTAATTTAGGATCTTATTGCTATTAATGTTTGAGTTATGGCATATGATTTGGATTTGTGTTAAGATAATTAACACTTTAAATGATGAATAAATTGTGTTTTTTTTTTTTTTTTTAAAGTTGGGACGATAATAATAAACATGCATGATGATGGAACCGTAGCTATTGAATGAAAATTGTGGGTGATTAATGGAGTATTAGAAATAGGAAAGAATGTTGATGATGGTTGGTGTTGTGCTTGATAAGAATTGGTACGGTAGAGTGTATAAATGGTGATTTGTTTTGATGCCATATTCGACCATCTGGGAATGTGGGGTCTGTTTCAATTGGTTTGATAAGAAATATATCATATTGAGTTGAGTTGTAGTGAAATTGAAATGAAGATGACCCTACGTGACAAGTGTATGTAATGTATATGTGTTACGCATGCCTATCGTTCGATGAAATATCAGACTAAGTAAAAATTTAATAATTGAATGAGTTTTGTGCATGATAATACATGATTTGTGTTATGAAAAATCTGGTGATCATCGCTCACTAAACAAACATATTAGAAATAATAAAAAGAAAAACAATATGTAAATCCTCACAATCTCATGTGTTTACACTCGAATGATATCACTCCACTCGTATTTTTGAACTCTATTGGCTTTTACCCGATATTGTACTCACACTCACTGCCTTTTACCACTATTGAGTTCTTCCTCAATTCAATTAAAAATCAACTCAATTCCCATTATGGTCAACTAATGTGTAGTCCACAAGCTAGCAGAAACACAAAGAACCAATAATGTATATATAGAGCAGGTGGAATAAAGCAAATAAGATAAGTAATCACGGAGACTCAATCGAAAGAAACATATAGCTAGAGTGCTCAGAATAAGAAAGAATGACGAGTTAGCTAAATGCAATAAATAAGCAAGCAAGCAATCAACGTGTCACTGAAGCAATCTTTTGGTCCCTCGCTATAGTGTTTGAGCTCACCTTTCTTTTCTTCTCACACACACTCACAAGTGTTTACACTCCAATGAAACACAATGAAGCACAAAGGATTTCAATTCGGCTATAACACAAATATAGTCTTTGAAGCTCAAACCAATATAAACCAAATCAAATACGAATGTAACTCATGTAAAGCAATCCAATCAACCTGCAAATGGTCTAATCAAGCTAAGCACAATGCGACCAATTCTCTTTTTTTTTTCTCATTTTTTTTTTACAACAAGTAGGTGACTCAGCTGCTTACGTAAGTAGCTTACAAGTAGGTCAAGTAAGCATGTCAATTTGGCAATGGTAAGTTACAAACCAACTAAACACTTTTTCCAACTAACTTGGTGATGCAGCAGCTTGCCTCTGCAAGCACCTCTCAAATGCAATGATGGCTACTCAAATTTCCATGTCAAGCTCATGAGTGCTTTTTTTTTTGGATATGGTAAGTATTATAACCAAAGAAAGCTATACAAAGAGCAAAGGGGCATACCCCATTTATGACAATAAATGGCTTCACCTTTCGTGGCACTTACCCGATGACATCTTTTGTTGATTCTTTTGTAGCCTTTTGGCTTTGTAGCCTTTTGGCTTTGTAGCCTTTTGGCTTTTTTCTAGGAGGGCCTGTCCTCTCTAGTGCACCACAACACTCAAAAACACTTATTTTCCTCACACTTCACAAGATTGCAACAACTTCACAAAGATTGCAAACAAGATAGTTCACGCAAATGCTAGGAGTAATGAAGTGCAATCTGATTTTTTTCAAAGTAGATATGAACAATACCTATTGAAAACAAGCTAAGTGACATGCATATGGCAAGAACAAAGCAAGGGTGGTGATGGTTCTTCCTTGGCCGAATCTGACCTGATGCATTTTTTTTTTTTTTTACACTAATAACTTAATAACAATGTTAAACACGTCCTAGTAACTTACAATTAAATTGTCAACAGGTCCAATCACACGCCAAAGAGCAAAGAAGATCAGAGAGGCCTTTTCGGGACTAGCTCAGAGCTATGTGACCAGTTTCAGCAACCAAGTCAAGTGCACACCAGAGACACATATGGACATAACCAGAGAGGTCCCCAAGCTATTTCATTTGACCCAGATCAGCTCAGACTGAAGCATAGCAGAGCAGCTTCAGCACCAGCACCCTTTTGACCCGATTTCACCCCATTTTGGGACTATGTTGAATTCGGCCAAATGGGGGCATTTTTGTCATTTGTGCTCGACATTTTGACTTTATTTATGATGTAATTAGCATGGTTGATTATGCCATTAGGCTTAATTATGCTTAGATTTGTACTTAGCCGGAAGCACGTCAATTTACTATAGCATGTAAGCACCTTAATTAGCTTAAGTGAGATTAGCTTCTAATCTTTGTTTTAAGTTTATTTAGGTTTAAAATGACCTTAATGGTCGTGGTTGAGGTGCTTGACTTAGGGTTTTTGGTAATTTTAGCTCTAGGGTCATTTTAGCCTTTTTACCTCTTGTAACCCTTATTATATGACTCTTCTTTGTATTTTGGAGAAAAACCAACGTAATATACAGAATTTTGAAAGAGAGAAAAGCTTGAGCTTTCCATGGCTATGGACAAAACCTTGTTGAGGGAGGGATTCCCCTTTTCAAGTTCAAATTGACTTATCTAAGCTTGGCAACTTAGTGGCGTCTCCATTGCTAGCAAAATACAATCTGATTTCATGCTTGTGGTTATCATGGACGTGAGTTTCATGGTGGTTAGGGGCTGATCTTGGTTGGGTTTTGTTCCTACAAAATCAGTATTCAAAGTTCTTGGGGTTTTGAGAAAGATGCTTGGGGTTTGCTTGGTTTCCAACCCAAGTGAGTTCTTGTCATTGCCAAATGTCATTTGGTATCATGAGCTTAGGGTTCTGAGGTCTGATTTCCTATCCTTTGTGTTGTTTAATCTTGTATTCATCTTTGTTTTTGTTGTTGTTGTTGATTTCGGCCATTAAGGAATTTGTCCTCAAGTTTCGGACATGGGTGTTCTTGTGTGTTCTTTGTTGTTTCTTGTTGTTTCTTTCAGATTTGTAATCCTTGTTGCATGAATAACAATCTGTCCTTTAGTAGTTTGTGATAATTTGAGTATTTCTTTGAGTTAAGCTTTGGCTACTTAGGTCAAAATTGGGGCTTTTTTGTTCTTTGCTTGAATCAAGTGTTTAGTTGTTAATTGTAAGTTACTAGGACGTGTTTAACATTGTTATTAAGTTATTAGTTTCAAAAATCAAAAAAAAAAGAAAAAAGAAATGCATCAGGTCAGATTCGGCCAAGGAAGAACCATCACCACCCTTGCTTTGTTCTTGCCATATGCATGTCACTTAGCTTGTTTTCAATAGGTATTGTTCATATCTACTTTGAGAAAATCAGATTGCACTTCATTACTCCTAGCATTTGCTTGAACTAGCTTGTTTCCAATCTTTGTGAAGTTGTTGCAATCTTGTGAAGTGTGAGGAAAACAAGTGTTTTTAAGTGTTGTGGTGAGGCATTTGAGTGAATGAGTGTTGAAACAAAATGAAATGCTTATGGATTGATGAGGCCGTGACTTACTCTTGAAGTTTACTTATGCTTGTGTGTTAACTTTGTGAGACAAGTCTGGTTGCTTGTTACACATATTGCCGTGAGTAAGATGCTTGATGTGCTTATGTTAAAGCATGAATTAACAAGTGAGTTCTTGTCATACCAAGATCAGCCCCTAACCACCATGAAACTCACGTCCATGATAACCACAAGCATGAAATCAGATTGTATTTTGCTAGCAATGGAGACGCCACTAAGTTGCCAAGCTTAGATAAGTCAATTTGAACTTGAAAAGGGGAATCCCTCCCTCAACAAGGTTTTGGCCATAGCCATGGAAAGCTCAAGCTTTTCTTTCTTTCAAAATTCTGTATATTACGTTTTGTTCCTACAAAATCAGTATTCAAAGTTCTTGGGGTTTTGAGAAAGATGCTTGGGGGTTTGCTTGGTTTCCAACCCAAGTGAGTTCTTGTCACTTTCTCAAAACCCCAAGAACTTTGAATACTGATTTTGTATGAACAAATCCCAACCAAGATCAGCCCCTAACCACCATGAAACTCACGTCCATGATAACCACAAGCATGAAATCAGATTGTATTTTGCTAGCAATGGAGACGCCACTAAGTTGCCAAGCTTAGATAAGTCAATTTGAACTTGAAAAGGGGAATCCCTCCCTCAATAAGGTTTCGGCCTTAGCCATGGAAAGCTCAAGCTTTTCTCTCTTTCAAATTTTGTATATTACGTTGGTTGTCTCCAAAATACAAAGAAGAGTCATATAATAAGGGTTACAAGAGAGTAAAAAGACTAAAATGAACCTAGAGCTAAAATTACCAAAAGCCCTAAGTCAAGCACCTCAACCACGACCATTAAGGTCCTTTTGCACCTAAATAAACTTAACACAAAGATTAGAAGCTAATCTCACTTAAGCTAATTGAGGTGCTTACATGCTATAGTAAATTGACGTGCTTCTGGCTAAGTAGAGATCTAAGCATAATTAAGCATAATGGCATAGTCAACCATGCTAATTACTTCATAAATAAAGTCAACATGTCGAGCACAAATGACAAAAATGCCCCCATTTGGCCGAATTCAACATAGTCCAAAAATAGGTCAAATCGGGTCAAAAGGGTGCTGGTACTGAAGCTGCTCTGGTATGCTTCAGTCTGAGCTGATCTGGGTCAAATGAAATAGCGTAGAGACCTCTTTGGTTATGCCTATATGTGTCTCTGGTGTTGACATGAGTCCAACCACACCAGAGACATTACAGGATGCAGCTAACAACTTGGAGGAACCCATGCAGTTTCCAACAAGTCCAATCACACGTCAAAGAGCAAAGAAGATCAGAGAGGCCTTTGCGGGACTAGCTCAGAGCTATGTGACCAGTTGCAGCAACCAAGTCAAGTGCACACCAGAGACACATATGGGCATAATAACCAGAGAGGTCCCCAAGCTATTTCATTTGACCCAGATCAGCTTAGACTGAAGCATAGCAGAGCAGCTTCAGCACCAGCACCCTTTTGACCTGATTTCACCCATTTTGGGACTATGTTGAATTCGGTCAAATGGGGGCATTTTTGTCATTATGCTCGACATTTTGACTTTATTTATGATGTAATTAGCATGGTTGACTATGCCATTAGGCTTAATTATGCTTAGATCTCTACTTAGCCGGAAGCACGTCAATTTACTATAGCATGTAAGCACTTCAATTAGCTTAAGTGAGATTAGCTTATAATCTTTGTTTTAAGTTTATTTAGGTGTAAAAGGTCCTTAATGGTCGTGGTTGAGGTGCTTGACTTAGGGCTTTTGGTAATTTTAGCTCTAGGGTCATTTTAGTCTTTTTACTCTCTTGTAACCCTTATTATATGACTCTTCTTTGTATTTTGGAGACAACCAACGTAATATACAACATTTAAAAGAGGGAAAAGCTTGAGCTTTCCATTGCTATGGCCAAAACCTTGTTGAGGGAGGGATTCCCCTTTTCAAGTTCAAATTGACTTATCTAAGCTTGGCAACTTTGTGGCGTCTCCATTGCTAGCAAAATACAATCTGATTTCATGCTTGTGGTTATCATGGACGTGAGTTTCATGGTGGTTAGGGGCTGATCTTGGTTGGGTTTTGTTCCTACAAAATCATTATTCAAAGTTCTTGGGGTTTTGAGAAAGATGCTTGGGGTTTGCTTGGTTTCCAACCCAAGTGAGTTTATTGTCATTTGGTATCAGAGCTTAGGGTTTCTGAGTCTGATTTCCTATCCTTTGTTTTGTTTAATCTTGTATTCATCTTTGTTCTTTGTTGATTTAATTTCGGCATCAAGGTTTTACTTCCACCTGATTCGACCATTGTTGGATCTTGTTGTTTCTTGCTGATTCTTGTTGATTGTGATCAAAATATCATGAATAACACTATGCCTTGAGTGTTTTTGATTGATCACGAGTATTTCTTTGAGTTAAGCTTTGGCTACTTAGTTCAAAATTGGGGCTTTTTTTGTTCTTTGCTTGAATCAATGTTTAGTTGTTAATTGTAAGTTACTAGGACGTGTTTAACATTGTTATTAAGTTATTAGTTTCAAAAATCAAAAAAAAAAAAAAAAATGCATCAGGTCAGATTTGGCCAAGGAAGAACCATCACCACCCTTGCTTTGTTCTTGCCATATGCATGTCACTTAGCTTATTTTCAATAGGTATTGTTCATATCTACTTTGAGAAATCAGATTGCACTTCATTACTCCTAGCATTTGCTTGAACTAGCTTGTTTGCAATCTTGTGAAGTTGTTGCAATCTTGTGAAGTGTGAGGAAAACAAGTGTTTTTAAGTGTTGTGGTGAGGCATTTGAGTGAATGAGTGTTGAAACAAAATGAAATGCTTATGGATTGATGAGGCCGTGAGACTCTTGAAGTTTACTTATGCTTGTGTGTTACTTTGTGAGACAAGTCTTGTTGCTTTGTTACACATATTGCCGTGAGTGCTTGATGTGCTTATGTTGAAGCATGAATTAACAAGTGTGCTTGCTGATTTGCGTGAGCCATCATTAGCTTGACATTGGATTTGTGTTGAAATCATTAGCATGACATTGAAAATAGAAGCACTCATGAGCTTGACATGGAAATTTGAGTAGCCATCATTGCATTTGAGAGGTGCTTGAAGGGGCAAG
This sequence comes from Zanthoxylum bungeanum, assembly GCA_019454045.1. Classification (NCBI taxonomy): domain Eukaryota; kingdom Viridiplantae; phylum Streptophyta; class Magnoliopsida; order Sapindales; family Rutaceae; genus Zanthoxylum; species Zanthoxylum bungeanum. The sequence continues at coordinate 60,341 of SKCR01034592.1, forward strand.
CTGCTGCATTACCAAGTTAATTGGAAAAAGTGTTTAGTTGGTTTGTAACTTACCATTGCCGATTGACATGCTTACTTGACCTACTTGTAAGCACTTACATAAGCAGCTGAGTCACCTACTTGTTTGAAAAAAAAAAAAAGAAAGAGAATTGGTCGCATTGTGCTTAGCTTGATTAGACCATTTGCAAGTTGATTGGATTGCTTTACATGAGTTACATTGATATTTTGATTTGGTTTGTATTGGTTTGAGCTTGAAATACTATATTTGTGTTATAGCCGAATTGAAATCCTTTGTGCTTCATTGTGTTTTATTGGAGTGTAAACACTTGTGAGTGTGTGTGAGAAGAAAAGAAAGGTGAGCTCAAACACTATAGCGAGTGACCACAAGATTACTTCAGTGACACGTTGATTGCTTGCTTGCTTATTTATTGCATTTAGCTAACTCGTCATTCTTTCTTATTTGAGCACTCTAGTGACCGGCGTAAACACACACGTATAACGCAAGCGTACGTATTCGTTCAAGTAGTAAAAAAAGTATCGATCCCACGAGGACTTAAAATCTTATCTATTAATTTTTATGAGGTCAAAGATTACTAGTATCTGACAGGTTGTTTGATTGATTGAAATGGCGACGATTCTAAATTAAAGGCAAGTAACTAAAATTGGTTGAAAAGATATTTTGAGAAAATTCAATATTAAAACTATCCAGGGTTGTGATTTATTCCAATATTATTTAAAGATGAAGTGATTATCTTATAGTTGGGCAATATATTGATTTATTAACCTGGAACACTAAATTATGTAAAAGCCTCTTCCGATGGTCAATTACAAATATCAATTTAACCTAATTGAACCATATGTCTATGTCAACCAAATTATCTGGATTCATTAAGATTAAATTCCAATTATGGCTACCCCCGCCCGACAGGTATATTCCTATCATGTAAGGAAATCTATTAAGGGTTATCTATCCTCAAGGAAGATCGTGGGTTATTGAGTCTGAGGTCTTAAACCTAAAATCCCTATGTCTAGTTCATTTTAGGTTTACCTTATCAAATTTATTAGTGGCCAGTTAATAAAAAGCATTAAGATTAAGACTCAATAAATAAATCTTTATATTACCCAAATTATAATTTAACTCTTATAACCGGTGATATTGGATTTCATCACAACCCTAGATTACTAACTTAGTTATGACACATAGCTAGGGCTAGTAAAAACTTAAAAGACATAAAATGAAAATGCTGAAAAGTAATTGTGGTGAATAAAATGCTGAAAAGTAAATTACAAATGAAATAAAATGCTAAGGCAAAAGGAATTACTTTACTACTACTAATTTAGATATCTCCCATAAAATAATATATAAACTTGTGATAATATTTTACCAACCGACCAATCTGGCGGTATCCTGATTAAGTCAAATTAAGTCCAACCAGCCATATAGGTGGTAATTTTTGTCCATAATCCAGCCATAAAGGCGGTACCAAAGTAAATTACCAACCGACCAATCTGGCGGTATCCTTGATTAATCAGGTTCAAACCAACAGAAAATAAATTTACCAACCGACCAATATAGCGGTTCCTTGATTAGTCAGGTTTAAACCAGATTAAATTGAATTGCCAACCGACCAATATAGCGGTATCCTTTATTAATCAGTATTTTAAATAGTAAATATATCATTTTTAAGGGAGATTAATCTAAATAGCAATAGTAAAATAATTACCTTCACCCTAGCATAGGGAAGTTACCTCCTCATAGTGAATAGTAAAAACTGTAAAATAAGAAAGTAAATAACTATTATTACAAAAAGTAATTAAAATTATTACAAAAGTAAAAACTAAAAATTAAAACGAAACTTAGAGAGAGAAGAATTCCCTATTTACATCAAATAAGAGAGAGGGAATGGTACACTGAAATCAGAAATTTCGAGCTCTATTTATAGGCGCGAGTAAGGTCCCAGCGTCGCGACGCCGGGTACAGTTCAGCGTCGCGACGCTGGGTACAGTGAGACGTGGCACAAGAACAGCTTGACACGTAGCGATTCGGATAAGAGGATAGGTTGACACGTGTAATGGCGGCTGGAACTCAATTATGAAGCTGACGTCATTGATGACGTGGCACTGTTCATGATGTCATTGGTGACGTGGCACTGTTCATGTCGTCATTGGTGACGTCATGATGATGTGGCGTGCGCACGTTAGCGGATCTTCTGTGGTGGTGACACGTGGCACGGCGTATGTTAGCAAAGTCAAACTTCTCAAATTCTGACCAGTTGACCAGGCGCATGTTAGCAGATTCGGCGTATTATGGGCGTCGCGACTCTGAAGGTCCGGGCGTCGCGACGCGCAAAAGACTAAAATATCCCTGTTGACGCATTTTTGTCCGGTTTTGCCCCAAATTGCCTCCAGTGCTATCCAAACTTTATTTATCTGGCAAATAACAACAAAACACATCAAAACGTTCATAAATCTCGAGAAACAATACAAAACATTAGGTCAAATGAGTGAGAAATAGTGATAAAAATACCACTCATCATCTAGCTATAAGTTTCTTTCGATTGAGGCTCCGTGATTACTTATCTTATTTGCTTTATTCCACCTGCTCTATATATACATTGTGTTTCTGCTAGCTTGTGGACTACATCTTAGTTGACCATTCTGGGAATTGAGTTGATTTGTAATTGAATTGAGGAAGAACTCAATAGTGGTAAAAGGCAGTGAGTGTGAGCACAATATCGGGTAAAAGCCAATATAGTGCAAACACGAGTGGATTGAGATATAATTGAGTGTAAACATGTGAGATTGTGAGCTTGAGAGGATTTTACATATCGTATTACTTTCTTGTTATTACTGATTTGTTTGTTGAGCTTTGAAATGGCAGGTGTTAGTTAACCATCGATGAGAAGCTTGCAGCTATGGATAGAAGTTTACAGATATGATGGAGAATATAAATGCTGCATTGGAAAGGTTGTCCAAGAGTGTAGAGAGTATCCAGTCGGGCAGTGTTCCCGGAGCACCACCACCTCAGAATGTACCACCACCTCATAATATGTGCCACCACGTCGAGTACCACCGCAACATATACCATCGGATGAAGAAGAAGCCGAGAATGACTTTGATGATTTTGATGATCTTGATGATGTTGAGGAGAGGTTTCAGCCTAGACAAGATAGAAGGCATGGTAGGGGTTTGGTAGAGGGTGTGATAGGAGGTTGATGGGAGACATAATAGGAGGGATAGACGATTTGATGATAGAGGTGCATTTGATGATAGGCGAGGGGATTATGACCGAAGGGGTTATGGTAGACGGGGGGACTTAGATGGAGATCTAGGTAGCATTAAAATCAAGATACCAACCTTTCAGGGGAAGAATGATCCCGAGGCTTATTTGGAATGGGAGAAGAAGATTGAGCTGATATTCAATTGCCATCACTACTCAGATGTGAAGAAAATCAATCTGGCAGCTATTGAGTTTACTGATTATGCCATGATATGGTGGGATCAGCTTGTTGCTACTCGGAGAAGAAACTATGAGAGACCAGTTCAGACTTGGGAAGAACTCAGAGGTCTTTTGAGGAAGAGGTTCATTCCGAGCCATTACTACCGTGAGTTGTATCAGAAGCTACAACATCTGTATCAGGGTACCAAGAGTGTTGAGGATTACTACACAGAGATGTAAGTTGCCATGATCAGGGCGAATGTAGTTGAGGATGCAGAGGCTACTATGGCACGGTTTCTTGGAGGCATAAATAGAGAGATTGCCAACATGGTGGAGTTACATCATTATGTTGATTTGGAGGACATGCTTCACATGGCTATCAAGGTAGAGAGGCAACTCAAGAAGAAGGCCACATCCAGATTTGGTACTCAGACTACTTCTACTTGGAAGGGGAAATGGGTTCCGAATGAGAAGCGAGATGGAGGCTTTAACACAGCCTAGGGCCCGACCCTAGTGGCAAGGGTAAAGAGGCTGCAGAATCGAGTAAGCCTAGACCTAAACCTGAGGGTACAACTACGAGAACTAAGATGTTAAGTGTTTCAAGTGTTTGGCATAGGACACTATGCTTCACAATGTCCCAATAGGCGCACCTTAGTGATTGACAATAGCGGAGATGTGTACTCTACAGATGATGAGGTGGAGGATGAGATGCCGGAGTTAGAAGATGCTAGTGACCACGAGGGAGCTGCATACCATTTAGATAACTTATCCCTAGTTGTTAAGCGTGCTTTGACAGCACAAGTTGTTGAGGATGAGAGTGATCAGCAGAGGGAGAACATATTCCACACCAGATGTCGTGTGAATGGTAAGGGTTGTAGTATGATTATAGATGGAGGCAGTTGTACCAATGTGGCTAGCACGGCTTTGATTGAGAGATTGGGGTTGAGTTGCTTGAAGCACCCCAAGCCTTACAAGTTGCAGTGGTAAATGATTGTGGTGAAGTGAAGGTAACAGAGCAGGTATTATTGAGCTTTACCATTGGGCCTTACACAGATGATGTTCTATGTGATGTGATTCCGATGCATGCGGGTCATATACTTTTGGGGAGGCCGTGGCAGTTTGATAAAAAGGTGATTCATGATGGGTTTAAGAATAAGTATTCATTTCAACATAAAGGGAAACCCATTACACTCTATACCCACTTACACCAAAGCAAGTCCATGAAGATCAGGTTAAGTTGCAACTTGAGAGGGATAAAGAGAGGGCGAGTGCAAACACTAACTTGGGGGAAACTAGTGAGAGTGTGAAAAATTAGGCCAATGCCGAGAGTTTACCCAAGGGAAGTGAGAGTGAAAGTAAGGGGGACACCAAAGGGAGAGTGAAAAGAAGTTTCTACATGGGTGAGGGTGAAGCGAGGAGAGCTTTCAAGACTAGCAGCCTGATGCTATTGTTATTTTACAAGGAGCCCCATGTTTATTTTTCTAACACTGACCCTTTGCTTCCTATGTCTATTTCATCTCTTTTGCAGGACTACAACGATGTACTGACTGAGGACATTCCTTGTGGGCTTCCACCCATTAGAGGCATTGAGCACCAGATAGACTTCGTACCTGGAGCAGTCATTCCCAACAGGCCATCCTATATAAGCAATCCTGAGGAGACAAATGAACTTCAACGGCAAGTGCGGGATTTGATGGACAAGGGGTATGTAAGGGAAAGCATGAGTCCTTGTGCAGTACCAGTGCTTCTAGTTCCTAAGAAAGATGGGACATGGCGGATGTGTGTTGATTGTCGAGCCATCAATAATATAACGGTAAAGTATCGCCATCCTATTCCTAGGCTAGATGACATGTTAGATGAATTGCATGGTTCCAAGATATTTAGTAAGATTGATTTGAAAAGTGGATACCATCAAATTCGCATCATGAGAGAGGGAGATGAGTGGAAAACCGCATTTAAGACCAAATATGGATTATATGAATGGTTAGTTATGCCATTTGGTCTTACAAACGCACCTAGCACATTTATGAGATTAATGAATCATGTTATGCGTGCCTTTATAGGTAAGTTTGTTGTGGTATACTTTGATGACATCTTAGTTTACAGTACATCGATTGAAGAGCATGAATTACATTTGAGACATGTACTTGATGTTTTACGAAAAGAACAATTGTATGCTAACTATGACAAATGCACATTTTGCATGGATAGACTTTTTTTTATTGGCTTTGTTGTGAGTGCAGATGGCATCGAGGTAGATGTGGAGAAGGTGAAGGCAATTCAAGAATGGCCTACACCAACTACAGTGACAGAAGTCCGAAGCTTTCATGGCTTAGCGAGCTTCTATAGGAGATTTGTCAAGGACTTCAGTAGCATTGCCGCACCATTGACCGAGGTAGTAAAGAAGACAGTTGGTTTTCAATGGGGCGAGGCGCAAGAGCGAGCATTCCAAGATCTTAAAGCGAAGTTATGCAGTGCACCCATTTTGGCACTACCCAACTTCGAGAAGACATTTGAGATTGAGTGCGACGTATCAGGGTTAGGTATTGGAGCAGTTCTTATGCAAGAAGAAAAGCGGCCAATAGCCTATTTTAGTGAGAAACTGAATGGAGCAGCTTTGAGGTACCCCAAGTACGACAGAGTTATATGCGCTTGTGAGAGCACTTGAGACGTGGCAGCACTACTTGTGGCCTAAAGAGTTCGTGATCCACACTGACCATGAATCATTAAAGCACTTGAAGGGTCAAGTTAAGCTGAATAAGCGACACGCAAAATGGATGGAATTCGTTGAGTCATTTCCATATGTTATACGCTACAAGCAAGGTAAAGAAAACATCGTGGCCGATGCATTATCTCGCAGGTATGTTTTACTTACTTCAATGCATGCACGGATGTTGGGATTTGATTTGATTAAGGAACTATATGAGTGTGATTCTGATTTTGGTGAGATTATTGTTGCTTGTGCAAAGTCATCTTTTGGAAGTTTTAAATTAATGACGGTTTCTTATTTAAAGCGAACAGGTTGTGTGTTCCTGCTTGTAGTATGCGTGAGTTGCTTATGAAAGAAGCGCATGAGGGAGGTTTGATGGGGCATTTTGGGATTACTAAGACTTTAGCTATTTTACATGAGCACTTTTATTGGCCTAAAATGAAACGCAATGTTGAGTGTATTTGTGATAAGTGTCTAACATGTAAGCATGCAAAATCTAAATTAATGCCACATGGGTTGTATACTCCTTTGCCTGTACCTAGTGACCTTGGGTTGATATATCGATGGATTTTGTGTTAGGTTTGCCTAGGACAAAGAGGGGTAGAGATTCAATCTTTGTTGTAGTTGATAGGTTTAGTAAAATGGCTCATTTCATTGCATGTCATAAAACCGATGATGCTAAAACATTGCAGATTTATTTTTCAGAGACATAGTGCGACTCCATGGTATACCTAGGAGTATTGTATCTGATAGAGATGTTAAGTTCCTTAGCCATTTTTGGAAGGTGTTGTGGGCTAAACTAGGCACCAAACTATTGTATTCTACCACATGTCACCCACAGACTGATGGACAAACGGAGGTAGTTAATAGGACTTTATCTCAATTATTGCGCACTATAGTTGGTAAGAATTTGAAGAGTTGGGAAGATTGTTTGCCATTTATTGAGTTTGCATATAATCGTAGCATTCATTCTTCTACATCATTTTCACCTTTTGAGATTGTTTATGGTTTTCAACCACTAACTCCACTGGATTTATTACCATTACCTATTGATGAGCATACGGGGTTAGATGGCAAACATAAGGCTGATTTGGTGAAGAATATCCATGAGAAGGTAAAAGAGCACATTCAACGAAAGAACGAGCAATACGCTTCTCATGCAAACAAGGGAAAAAAGCGTGTAGTCTTTCAACCTGGTGATTGGGTTTGGGTACACATGCGTAAAGAGAGATTTCCAGAACAGCGTAAATCCAAGCTACAATCGAGAGGAGATGGACCCTTTCAAGTCTTGGAAAGGATCAATGACAATGCATATAAGCTGGATTTGCAGGTAAGTACAACGTATCTGCTACTTTTAATGTTTCTGACTTAACTCATTTTGATGCAGGTTCGGATTCGAGGTCGAATCCTTTTCAACAAGGAGGGAATGACATGAGTCCAACCACACCAGAGACATTACAGGATGCAGTTAACAACTTGGAGGAACCCATGCAGTTTCCAACAGGTCCAATCACACGTCAAAGAGCAAAGAAGATCAGAGAGGCCTTTGCGGGACTAGCTCAGAGCTATGTGACCAGTTGCAGCAACCAAGTCAAGTGCACACCAGAGACACATATAGGCATAACCAGAGAGGCCCCCAAGCTATTTCATTTGACCCAGATCAGCTTAGACTGAAGCATAGTAGAGCAGCTTCAGCACCAGCACCCTTTTGACCAGATTTCACCCATTTTGGGACTATGTTGAATTCGGCCAAATGGGGGCATTTTTGTCATTTATGCTCGACATTTTGACTTTATTTATGATGTAATTAGCATGTTTGACTATGCCATTAGGCTTAATTATGCTTAGATCTCTACTTAGCCGGAAGCACGTCAATTTACTATAGCATGTAAGCACCTCAATTAGCTTAAGTGAGATTAGCTTATAATCTTTGTTTTAAGTTTATTTAGGTGTAAAAGGACCTTAATGGTCGTGGTTGAGGTGCTTGACTTAGGGCTTTTGGTAATTTTAGCTCTAGGGTCATTTTAGTCTTTTTACTCTCTTGTAACCCTTATTATATGACTCTTCTTTGTATTTTGGAGACAACCAACGTAATATACAACATTTGAAAGAGAGAAAAGCTTGAGCTTTCCATGGCTATAGCCAAAACCTTGTTGAGGGAGGGATTCCCCTTTTCAAGTTCAAATTGACTTATCTAAGCTTGGCAACTTTGTGGCGTCTCCATTGCTAGCAAAATACAATTTGATTTCATGCTTGTGGTTATCATGGACGTGAGTTTCATGGTGGTTAGGGGCTGATCTTGGTTGGGTTTTGTTCCTACAAAATCAGTATTCAAAGTTCTTGGGGTTTGCATGGTTTCCAACCCAAGTGAGTTCTTGTCAGGTGTGCACTTAACTTGGTTGCTGCAATTGGTCACATAGCTCTAAGCTAGTCTCGCAAAGGCCTCTCTGATCTTCTTTGCTCTTTGGCGTGTGATTGGACTTGTTGGCAACTGCATGGGTTCCTCCAAGTTGTTAGCTGCATCCTGTAATGTCTCTAGTGTGGTTGGACTCGTGTCATTCCCTCCTTGTTGAAAATGATTCGACCTTGAATCTGAACCTGCATTAAATATAAAATAAGTCAGAGACATTAAACATTGCAGAAAACGCCAAACTCACCATGAAGATTAAGCTTGTAAGTATTGTCGTTGATCCGCTCCAAGACTTGAAATGGATCATCTCCTTTTGGTTGCAACTTGGATCTTTTCCTCTTGCATATAAAGCCACACCCAATTGTCGGGGTCATACACAATGCGTTGGAAACCTATTATTGACAAGAAACCCACTTGGATTCGAAATCCAAGCAAACCCCAAGAACTGCGAATTTGATTTTGTAGAAACAAAACCCTTCCAAGGCCACAAAGAAGACCCACAAAGAACTTGCCCTTGAGAACCTTTAAAATGAATCCTTGTAGTGTTTTGCTAGCAATGGAGACGCCACTAAGTTTGCCAAAACTTAGATAAGTCGATTCAAACTTAAAAAGGGGGAATCCCTCCCTTACAAGAATTCGGCCATAGCCAAAGCTTTAAGCTTTTGAGTTTTTTTATAAATTTCGTTGATTGTTTTCCAAAAGAAAAAGAAAGAAAGCTTAAATAGTGTTACAAGGAGAAACCCTAAAGGCATAAAGACAACAATGCTCCTAAAGGCTAAATTACAAAAATACCAAAATCTTCAAGTCTTCAAAGGCCTTTGAAGCTGATTTGGGCCAAGTGAAGTGGCTTTGGGCCCTCTCTATTGAAGCCAACATGCGTCTCTATTTGTTTGTTGCAATCGGCCATAAAACTCTGAACTAATCCCGCCATTGCTTCTTTGAGTCTTTTGGTCATCTGTCTCGTAATTGGCCCTTCTGGTACTTGTAATGGGTATTTTGCTTTGTTGTCGGCCTGGATCATGTCATCCTCTCCCTCTTGAAAAGGATTCGACCTCGAATCTGTACCTGCATCAAAAGGAGTTAAGTCAGAAACATTAAATGTAGCAGACACATTATACTTACCTTGTAAATCCAGCTTGTATGCATTGTCATTAATCCGTTCCAAGACTTGAAATGGACCATCCCCTCTCGGTTGTAGCTTAGATTTACGTTGTTCAGGAAATCCCTCATTGCGCATGTGTACCCAAACCCAATCTCCGGGCTGAAATACCACACGCTTTCTTCCCTTATTAGCATGAAAAGCATATTGCTCATTCTTTCGTTGTATTTGCTCTCTTGCTTTCTCATGTATATGCTTCACCAAATCGACTTTCCTCTTTCCAACTAGCCCCACATTCTCATCAACAGGCAAAGGTAACAAATCTAATGGAGTTAGTGGCTGAAAACCATAAACAATTTCAAATGGTGAGTAAGATGTAGATGAATGAATACTACGATTATATGCAAATTCAACAAAAGGTAAACAATCCTCCCAGGTTTTTAAGTTCTTATTGATAATAGTACGCAATAACTGAGTCAAAGTCCTATTAACAACCTCGGTCTGACCATCAGTTTGGGGGTGGCAAGTAGTAGAATACAAAAGTTTAGTTCCCAACTTACCCCATAAAACTTTCCAAAAGTGACTAAGGAATTTGACATCACGATCTGAAACTATACTTCGTGGAATCCCATGGAGTCGTACTACTTCTCTAAAGAACAAGTCAGCAATGTTAGTGGCATCATCAGTTTTATGACATGCTATAAAGTGTGCCATCTTACTGAACCTATCAACCACTACAAAGATGGAATCTCTACCATTCTTAGTCCTAGGTAAACCCAAGATAAAGTCCATCGATACATCTACCCATGGTTCACTAGGTATAGGCAATGGTGTATACAACCCATGAGGCATAACCTTAGATTTAGCCTGTTTACAAGTTAAGCATTTATCACACAAACGTTCAATATCTCTCCGCATTTTAGGCCAATAAAAATGTTCACTCAATACCCCTAAGGTTTTGGCAATGCCAAAGTGCCCCATTAAACCTCCCCCATGTGCTTTCCTCACTAACAACTCTCGCATACTACAAACAGGAATGCATAATCTATTCTCCCTAAACAGAAACCCATCATGTTGGTAGAATTTACTAAAGAATATGTCATACATGCATCGGTATCACATCACATAGGACATCATCTGTGTATGGCCCAATGGTAAAGCTCAACAATACCTGCTTTGTCACATATATTTCCCCCACAATCATTTAACCACTGCAACTTGTAAGGCTTCGGGTGTCTCAAACAACTCAACCCCAATCGCTCAATCAAAGCTGTGCTAGCAACATTAGTACAACTGCCCCCATCTATGATCATACTATATCCCTTGCCATTCACACGACACCTAGTATGGAATATGTTCTCCCTCTACTGCACACTCTCATCCTCTACAACATGAGCACTCAAAGCACGCTTGACAACTAAGGATAAGTTATTCAGCGGGTATGTCGCTCCCTCATGGTCACTAGCATCCTCCAACTCTGGCATCTCCTCATCGACCTCACTATCGGTAGAGTACACCTCTCCACTCTTTTTATCAATCACTAAGGTACGCGCGCAAACACTTGAAACACTTGACATCCTTATTTCTAGCAGCTGCACCCTCAGGTTTTGGTCTAGTTTTGCTCGGTTCTGCAGCCTCTTTACCCTTGGCACTAGGTTCGGCCCTAGGCTTATTAAAGCCTCCACTGAACTCGCCTCTAGGCTTGTCAAAGCCTCCATCTCGCTTCTCATTCGGAACCCATTTTCCCTTCCATGCAGAAGTAGCCTGAGTACCAAATCTGGATGTTGACCTTTTCTTGAGTTGCCTTTCTACCTTGATAGCCATGTGAAGCATATCCTCCAAATCAACATAGTGATGCAATTCCACCATGTTTGCAATCTCTCTATTCAATCCCCCTAGAAACCGTGCCATAGTAGCTTCTGCATCCTCAACTACATTTGCCCTGATCATGGCAACTTCCATCTCTGTGTAATAGTCCTCAACACTTTTAGTCCCCTGATACAGATGTTGTAGTTTCTGATACAATTCCCTGTAGTAATGGCTGGGTATAAATCTCTTTCTCATGAGACCTCTAAGTTCTGCCCATGTCTGAACCGGTCTCTCATAATTTCTCCTCCGAGTAGAGATAAGCTGATCCCACCAAATCATAGCATAATCGGTAAACTCAATTACTGCCAGATTGATCTTCTTCTCGTTTGAGTAGTGATGACAGCTGAAAATCAATTCTATTTTCTTTTCCCATTCTAAATAAGCTTCAGGATCATTCTTGTCGTGGAATGTTGGTATCTTAATCTTGATGCTACCTAGATCACCATCTACATCTCCTCGTCTACCATATTCTATCCTATCATAATCCCCTATTCTGGCATCAAATGCACCTCTATCATCAAACCGTATATCCCTCCTATCATTCCTCCTATCAAACCTCTTATTAGGCCTCCTATCATGCCCAGGCTGAAATCTCTCTTCCACATCATCAAGACCATCAGAATCATCAAACTCATTTTCAGCTTCCTCTTCATCTGGTGGTACATACTGTGGTGGTACACGTCGAGGTGGAACATTATGAGGTGGTGGTATATGCTGGGGTGGTGGTGCTTTGGGACCGCTACCAATTTGAATACTCTCTACACTCTTGGCCAATCTCTCCAAAGCAGTATTCATGTTCTCCATCATATCTGTAAATTTCCTATCCAAAGCCTCAAGCTTTTCATCAGTGGTTAGACCTGCCATCTCAACACTAAACAAACAGATTAGAGATAACAATAAAGTAAAGCAAATATGTAAATCCTCACAATCTCACGTGTTTACACTGGAATGTTACCACTCCACTCGTGTTTGCACTCTATTGGCTTTTACCCGATACTGTGCTCACAATCACTGCCTTTTACCACTCTTGAGTTCATCCTCAATTCAAATGTGAATCACACTCAATCCAAGAATACAAACCAATTGTAGTCCTCAAGCCAGCATGAAACACAAAGGTCTAATAATATATATGGGACAGGTGGAAACAAATGCGAACATGAATAGCAACGATGAAGACTCAATCAATAATACTTAAACTAGAGTATTTGGAATAAAGAAGTGAACAATTAGCACAATGGAAAAAAAAATAAACATGCAAATTCATGGTCGTATGTAATTTCGAGAGAAAATTTGGCACCGCTATAGAAATTTTGATGGGATACCCTCCACCGGCACCTTAATGATAATATGGAACAAACTAAATTCAACCAAAAAATTTCACTTTTTTACTCTTTTTTTTTTTCGCTCAAGTGATCACTATAACTCAAGTCCTTTTTTTTATAACGTCAGATGCTGATACTGTAGTTCTGATTTCAGAGGCTGATTTAGGTTTTAATTTCAGAGGCTGGTTTTCAGGGTCTGATTTCAGAGGCTACTGGTCAGGGTCTGATTTCAGAGGTTACTTTTCAGGGTCTGATTTCAGAGGCTACTGGTCAGGGTCTGATTTCAGAGGTTACTTTTCAGGGTCTGATTTCAGAGGCTACTGGTTAGGGTCTGATTTCAGAGGTTACTTTTCAGGGTCTGATTTCAGAGGCTACTGGTCAGGGTCTGATTTCAGAGGCTACCGGTCAGGGTTTGATTTCAGAGGTTACTTTTGGCAAACTTAGTGGCGTCTCCATTGCTAGCAAAACACTACAAGGACTCATCTTAAAGGTTCTCAAGGGCAAGTTCTTTGTGGGTCTTCTTTGTGGCCTTGGAATGGTTTTGTTCCTACAAAATCAAATTTGCGGTTCTTGGGGTTCTGTTCGTTGCTTGGGGTTTGCTTGGATTTCGAATCCAAGTGGGTTTCTTGTCACCCTTTACCATTCACACGGTATCTGTTATGAAATATGTTCTCCCTCTGTTGATCACTCTCATCCTCAACAATTTGTGCACTCAAAACACACTTGACAACTAAGGACAAGTTATCCACCGGGTATGCAGCTCCCTCTTTGTCACTAGTATCCTCAATCTCAGGCTCATCATCATCAACCTCAACCTCACTGTTAGTAGAATGTACTTCACCACTCTTCTTATCAATCACTAAGGTGCGCCTGTTGGGGCACTGTGACATGATCCAAGGGACAATATTTGACATGAATGCAGTCATCCACGGAACATTAGAGCCTTTGCAATTGCCAACAGGCCCAATCACACGCCAAAGAGCTAAGAAGATCACAGACGCAATAGCGGGGCCAGAGTTTGCATATAATAGATGCATTTGTTCTTCTAGTTTTTACTTGCCTTATGAGATTGATTATGATTCTAATTCTTTAACTCATATGGATTATTATCTTTGATTGTTATTAAGCTTGGGAGAATGAATGATAAGGGAAAGGCAGAGTTGGTGAGAATAATTGGTTTCCAACGCATTGTGTTTGACCCCGACAATTGGGTGTGGCTTTATATGCAAGAGGAAAAGATACAAGCATAACGAAGATCCAAGTTGCAACCAAGAGGAGATGGTCCATTTCAAGTCCTGGAGCGGATCAACGACAATACTTACAAGCTTGATCTTCCTGGTGAGTTTGGCGTTCCTGCAATGTTTAATGTTTCTGACTTATTTTATTTTTAATGCAGGTACAGATTCGAGGTCGAATCCTTTTCAAGAGGAGGGGAATGACATGATCCAGGCCACACATGAAGCATCAGAGGACATGGCCAATAACACAAGGGATCCATTGCAATTACCAGAAGGGCCAATCACAAGACAGAAGGCAAAAAGAATCAGAAAAAGCAATGGCGGGATTAGTTCAGATTTTTATGGCCGACTCTAACAAATAAATAGAGACGCATGTGGGCTTCGATGGAAAGGGCCCAAAGCCATTTCACTTGGCCCAAATCAATTTAGAATAAAGCTTCTAAGCATTTGAAGACTTAAAGATTTGGTATTTTTATAATTTCATATTTAGGGGCATTGTTGTCTTTATGCCTTTAGGGTTTCTTTTGTATCACTATTTAAGCTTTCTTTCTTTTTCATTTTGAAACGATCAACAAAATTTGTAAAACTCAAAAGCTTAAAGCTTTGGCTATGGCCGAATTCTTGTAAGGGAGGGATTCCCCTTTTCAAGTTTGAATCGACTTATCTAAGTTTTCCAAACTTAGATAAGTCAATTCAAACTTGAAAATGGGAATTTCGTATTTAGGGGCATTGTTGTCTTTATGCCTTTAGGGTTTCTTTTGTATCACTATTTAAGCTTTCTTTCTTTTTCATTTTGAAACGATCAACGAAATTTGTAAAACTCAAAAGCTTAAAGCTTTGGCTATGGCCGAATTCTTGTAAGGGAGGGATTCCCCTTTTAAGTTTGAATCGACTTATCTAAGTTTGGAAAACTTAGTGGCGTCTCCATTGCTAGCAAAACACTAAAAGGACTCATCTTAAAGGTTCTCAAGGGCAAGTTCTTTGTGGGTCTTCTTTCTGGCCTTGGAAGGGTTTTGTTCCTACAAAATCAAACTCGCAGTTCTTGGGGTTCTGTCTGTTGCTTGAAGCCCTAATGTGACACCAAAATGCCCCGGAGTTGTCTGTCACACTCAACCATGGCATTCTGCAATAGCCCCGCCATTGCGTCTATGATCTTCTTAGCTATTTGGCCTGTGATTGGACTGTTGGCAATTGCAAAGGATCTAATGTTACTTGAGTTGTTGGATTCATGTCATTTGTTCCTTGAGTTGCTGGATTCATGTCACAAGGTAAACCCAAGATAAAGTCCATCGATACATCTACCCATGGCTCACTAGGTATAGGCAATGGTGTATACAATCTATGAGGCAGAACCTTGATTTAGCTTGTTTACAAGTTAAGCACTTATCACACAAACGCTCAATATCTCTCCGCATTTTAGGCCAATAAAAATGTTCACTCAATACTCCTAAGGTTTTGGCAATGCCAAAGTGTCCCATTAAACCTCCCCCATGTGCTTCCCTCACTAACAACTCACGCATACTACAAACAGGAATGCATTAATCTATTCTCCCTAAACAGAAACCCATCATGTTGGTAGAATTTACTAAAACCAGACTTTTCACATGTAGCATAGATAGTACTAAAGTTATTTAATAAATTCAAACCCAAGCATTCTTGCACTCAATGAAGTAAGTAAGACATACCTTCGCGATAGTGCATCAGCGACATGTTTTCCTTACCTTGTTTATAGCGGATTACATATGGAAATGTCTCAACAAACTCTAACCATTTTGTGCGTCGTTTGTTCAGCTTACCTTGGCCCTTCAGATGCTTCAATGATTCATGATCTATGTGGATCATAAACTCTCGAGGCCACAAATAATGCTGCCAAGTCTCAAGGGCTCTCACTAGCGCATACAACTCCTTATCATATGTGGGGTACCTCAAAACTGCTCCATTCAGCTTCTCACTAAAGTAAGCTATTGGTCGCTTTTCTTGCATAAAAACCGCTCCAATGCCTATCCCGGATGCGTCACACTCAATCTCAAATGTCTTCTCAAAGTTGGGTAGTGCTAAGAATGATGCACTGTACAATTTCATTTTCAGATCTTGGAATGCACGCTCCTTCTCTTCACCCCATTTGAAGCCAACAGTCTTCTTCACTACTTCAGTCAGTGGTGCTGCAATACTACTGAAGTCTTTAACAAATCTGTGGTAGAACTTGCTAATCCATGGATGCTTCTGACTTCTGTCACTGTTGTTGGTGTTGGCCAATCCTGAATTGCCTTCACCTTTTCCAAATCTACCTCGATGCTATTTGAACTCACAACAAATCCAAGGAAAACAATTCTATCCATACAAAAAAGTGCACTTATCAAAGTTAGCATACAGTTTTTCTTGCCTTAACACATCAAGAACATGCGTCAAATGCATAACATGCTCATCTACTGTTTTACTGTAAACTAAGATGTCATCAAAATAAACCACAACAAACTTACCTAAAAATGCACGCATAACATGATTCATGACATGATCCAGGCCGACAACAAAGCAAAAGACCCATTACAAGTACCAGAAGGGCCAATTACGAGGCAGAGGACCAAAAGACTCAGAGAAGCAATGGCGGGATTAGTTCAGAGTTTTATGGCCAACTGCAACAAACAAATAGAGACGCATGTGGGCTTCGATGGAAAGGGCCCAAAGCCATTTCACTTGGCCCAAATCAGTTTAGAATAAAGCTTCCTAGGCATTTGAAGATTTAAAGACTTGGTATTTTTGTAATTTCGTATTTAGGGGCATTGTTGTCTTTATGCCTTTAGGGTTTCTTTTGTATCACTATTTAAGCTTTCTTTCTTTTTCATTTGGAGACAATCAACGAAATTTATAAAACTCAAAAGCTTAAAGCTTTGGCAATGGCCGAATTCTTGTAAGGGAGGGATTCCCCTTTTCAAGTTTGAATCGACTTATCTAAGTTTTGGCAAACTTAGTGGCGTCTCCATTGCTAGCAAAACACTACAAGGATTCATCTTAAATGTTCTCAAGGCAAGTTCTTTGTGGGTCTTCTTTGTGGCCTTGGAAGGGTTTTGTTTCTATAGAATCAATTTGCGGTTCTTGGGGTTCTGTCCGTTGCTTGGGGTTTGCTTGGATTTCGAATCCAAGTGGGTTTCTTGTCATTTGGTATCTAGAGCTCAGGGTTCAAGTTCTGATTTTTCCTATCTTTTCTTTTGTTTGATTCTGTTTTTATTTTCGTTCTTGTTATTTTCTTTTCAGTTATTGTTGGATCTTGTTTCTTTTTGTTTCGTTTTGTTTATTTCTGGATCTGATTTTGTTGTGTTTTGCATATCAGTTCATCTTCTATCATTTTCCAGTTTTGGGCTTTTGTTATGTTCTTCATATTAGTTCGTCATATACTTTCTGTTTTTTAGCATATGTTGAAGAAATAAGCATGTTCTTTGGAGGATGTGTATTGTTTTTAAAACCCTAGTGAAGTTGAAATTTGACTCTGAATCCAGACCCTAAAACTTAGCCTTTGAATTCAGACCCTTAAATCAGACTCTAAAAACTTAGCCTTTGAAATCTGACTCTGAAATCAGACCCTGAAACTTAGTCTCTGAAATCAGACCCTGAAGATTAGCCTCTGAAAATCAGACCCTGAAATCAGACCCTGAAAAGTAACCTCTGAAATCAGACCCTGACCAGTAACCTCTGAAATCAGACCCTGAAAAGTAACCTCTGAAATCAGACACTGACCAGTAGCCTCTGAAATCAGACCCTGACCAAAAGCCTCTGAAATCAGACCCTGAAAATCAGCCTCTGAAGTCAGAACCTAAATCAGCCACAGAAATCAGAACCTTAATCAGCCTCTGAAATCAGAACCTTAATCAGCTACTGAAATCAGAACCTTAAACATCTCCTGAAGTTATCAAAAAAAAAGATTAAGTGATACTGATCACTTGAGCAAAAAAAAAGTGAAAAAAAGTGAAATTTTTTGGTTGAATTTAGTTTGTTCCATATTATCATTTAGGTGCCCCTGGAGGGTATCCCATCAAAATTTCTATAGCGGTGCCAATTTTCTCCCGAAATTGCATACGATCGTGAATTTGCATGCTTATTTTTTTTTCCATTGTGCTAATTGTTCACTTCTTTATTCCAAATACTCTAGTTTAAGTATTATTGATTGAGTCTTCGTCGTTGCTATTCCTGTTCGCATTTTGTTTCCACCTGTCCCATATATATTATTAGACCTTTGTGTTTCATGTTGGCTTGAAGACTACATTTGGTTTGTATTCTTGGATTGAGTGTGATTCACATTTGAATTGAGGACGAACTCAAGAGTGGTAAAAGGCAGTGATTGTGAGCACATTATCGGGTAAAATCCAATAGAGTGCAAACACGAGTGGAGTGATATCATTCGAGTGTAAACACGTGAGATTGTGAGGATTTACATATTTGCTTTACTTTCTTGTTATTTCTAATCTGTTTGCTTAGTGTGGATTGGCAGGTCTAACCACTGATGAAAATCTTGAGGCTTTGGATAGGAAATTTACAGATATGATGGAGAACATGGATACTGCTTTGGAGAGATTGACCAAGAGTGTAGAGAGTATTCAAACTGGTAGCGGTCCCATAGCACCACCACCCCAGCATATACCACCACCTCAGAATGTACCACCACCTCATAATGTGCCACCTCGACGTGTACCACCACAATATATACTACCAATGAGAGGAAGCTGAAAATGAGTTTGATGATTCTGATGGTCTTGATGATGTGGAGGAGAGATTTCAGCCTGGGCATGATAGGAGGCCTAATAGGAGGTTTGATAGGAGGGATAGACGGTTTGATGATAGAGGTGCATTTGATGCCAGAAGATGGGATTATGATAGGAGGGGATATGGTAGATGAGGAGATGTAGATGGTGATCTAGGTAGCATCAAGATCAAGATACCAACATTCCACTGCAAGAATGATCCTGAAGCTTATTTAGAATGGGAAAAGAAAATAGAATTGATTTTAAACTGTCATCACTTCTTAGACGAGAAGATGATCAATCTGGCAGCAATTGAGTTTACCGATTATGTTATGATTTGGTGGGATCAGCTTGTCTCTACTCGGAGGAGAAATTATGAGAGACCGGTTCAGACATGGGCAGAACTTAGAGGTATCATGAGAAAGAGATTTATACCCAGCCATTACTATAGGGAATTGTATCAGAAACTACAACATCTGTATCAGGGGACCAAGAGTGTTGAGGACTATTACACCGAGATGGAAGTTGCCATGATCAGGGCAAATGTAGTTGATGATGCAGAAGCTACTATGGCACAATTTTTAGGGGGCTTGAATAGAGAGATTACAAACATGGTGGAGTTGCATCACTATGTTGATTTGGAGGATATGCTTCACATGGCTATCAAGGTAGAAAGGCAACTCAAGAAAAGGTCAACATCCAGATTTGGTACTCAGGCTACTTCTGCATGGAAGGGAAAATGGGTTCCGAATGAGAAGCGAGATGGAGGCTTTGACAAGCCTAGAGGCGAGTTCAGTGGAGGCTTTAATAAGCCTAGGGCCGAACCTAGTGCCAAGGGTAAAGAGGCTGCAGAACCGAGCAAAACTAGACCAAAACCTGAGGGTGCAGCTGCTAGAACTAAGGATGTCAAGTGTTTCAAGTGTTTGGGCATGAGACACTATGCTTCACAATGTCCCAATAGGCGTACCTTAGTGATTGATAAGAAGAGTGGAGAGGTGTACTCTAGCGATAGTGAGGTCGAGGAGGAGATGCCAGAGTTGGAGGATGCTAGTGACCATGAGGGAGCTGCATACCCACTGAATAACTTATCCTTAGTTGTCAAGCGTGCTTTGAGTGCACATGTTGTAGAGGATGATAGTGTGCAGCAGAGGGAGAACATATTCCATACTAGGTGCCGTGTGAATGGTAAGGGACGTAGTATGATCATAGATGGGGGCAGTTGTACTAATGTTGCTAGCACAGCTTTGATTGAGCGATTGGGGTTGAGTTGCTTGAGACACCTGAAGCCTTACAAGTTGTAGTGGTTAAACGATTGTGGGGAAATAAGTGTGACAAAGCAGGTATTGTTGAGCTTTACCATTGGGCCATACATAGATGATGTCCTATGTGATGTGATACCGATGCATGCAGGATATTCTTTTGGGCAGGCCGTGGAAGTTTGATAAGAAGGTTATTCATGATGGGTTTAGAACAAGTACTCTACTCTTTCCAGCATAAGGGAAAACCCATTACATTATACCCACTTACACCTACACAAGTCCATGAAGATCAGGCTAAGTTGCAACTTGAACGTGACAAAGAGAGAGCGAAGGGAAACCACCTTGGGTGAGACTAGTGAGAATGGTGTATCTGGTGAGAAAAATAAGGTCAAGGTCGTGGGAGTTCCCAATGGGAGTGTGAGTGAACGTGAGGGGAAACAAAAAGGAGAGTTAAAAAGAGTTTCTACATAGGTGAGGGTGAAGCGAGGAAAGCGTTCAAGGCTAGCAAGCTCATGCTATTGTTAGTCTATAAGGAGCCTCATATTTATTTTACTAACTCTGACCCTTTGCTTCCTGTGTCTATTTCATCTCTGGATTACAGTGACGTACTGACAGAGGACATACCTAGTGGGCTTCCACCCATTAGAGGTATTGAGCACCAGATAGACTTCATACCTAGAGCAGTCATTCCTAACAGACCAGCTTATAGGAGCAATCCCGATGAGAAAAAGGAGCTACGAAGGCAAGTACGAGAGTTGATGGACAAGGGGTATGTAAGGAAAACATGAGTCCTGTGCAGTACCAGTGCTTCTAGTTCCTAAGAAAGATGGGACGTGGCGTATGTGAGTTGATTGCCGAGCTATCAACAATATTACGGTAAATTATCGTCACCCCATTCCTAGACTGGATGACATGTTGGATGAATTGCATGGTTCCAAAATTTTTAGTAAGATTGATTTAAAGAGTGGATACCATCAAATTCGCATGAGGAGGGAGATGAGTGGAAAACTGCATTTAAGACTAAGTATGGCTTGTATGAATGGTTAGTTATGCCATTTGGTCTTTCAAACGCACCTAGCACACATTTATGAGATTGATGAATCATGTTATGCATGCATTTTTAGGTAAGTTTGTTGTGGTTTATTTTGATGACATCTTAGTTTACAGTAAAACAGTAGATGAGCATGTTATGCATTTGAAGCATGTTCTTGATGTGTTAAGGCAGGAAAAACTGTATGCTAACTTTGATAAGTGCACTTTTTGTATGGATAGAATTGTTTTCCTTGGATTTGTTGTGAGTGCAAATAGCATCGAGGTAGATTTGGAAAAGGTGAAGGCAATTCAGGATTGGTCCAACACCAACAACAGTGACAGAAGTCAGAAGCTTCCATGGATTAGCAAGCTTCTACCGTAGATTTGTTAAAGACTTCAGTAGTATTGCAGCACCACTGACTGAAGTAGTGAAAACTGTTGGCTTCAAATGGGGTGAAGAACAGGAGCGTGCATTCCAGGATCTGAAAATGAAGTTGTGCAGTGCACCAGTCTTGGCACTACCCAACTTTGAGAAGACATTTGAGATTGAGTGTGACGCATCCGGGATAGGCATTGGAGCGGTTCTTATGCAAGAAAAGCGACCAATTGCCTACTTTAGTGAGAAGCTTAATGGAGCAGTTTTGAGATACCCCACATATGACAAGGAGTTGTATGCACTAGTGAGAGCCATTGAGACTTGGCAGCATTATTTGTGGCCTCGAGAGTTTGTGATCCACACAGATCATGAATCATTAATGCATCTGAAGGGCCAAGGTAAGCTGAACAAACGACACGCAAAATGGTTAGAGAGTTTGTTGAGACATTTCCATATGTAATCCGCTACAAACAAGGTAATGAAAACATTATCGCTGATGCACTATCGCGAAGATATGCTTTACTTACTTCATTGAGTGCAAGAATGCTTGGATTTGAATTTATTAAAGAACTTTATGCTAGTGATATTGACTTTAGTACTATCTATGCTGCATGTGCAAAGTATGCTTTTAGTAAATTCTACCAACATGATGGGTTTCTGTTTAGGGAAAATAGATTATGCATTCCTGTTTGTAGTATGCGTGAGTTGTTAGTGAGGGAAGCACATGGGGGAGGTTTAATGGGGCACTTGGCATTGCCAAAACCTTAGGGGTATTGAGTGAACATTTTTATTGGCCTAAAATACGGAGAGATATTGAGCGTTTGTGTGATAAATGCTTAACTTGTAAACATGCTAAATCTAAGGTTATGCCTCATGGGTTGTATACACCATTGCCTATACCTAGTGAGCCATGGGTAGATGTATCGATGGACTTTATCTTGGGTTTACCTAGGACTAAGAAAGGTAGAGATTCCATCTTTGTAGTGGTTGATAGGTTCAGTAAGATGGCACACTTTATAGCATGTCATAAAACTGATGATGCCACTAACTTGCTGACTTGTTCTTTAGAGAAGAAGACTCCATGGGATTCTACGGAGTATAGTTTCAGATCGTGATGTCAAATTCCTTAGTCACTTTTGGAAAGTTTTATGGGGTAAGTTGGGAACTAAACTTTTATATTCTACTACTTGCCACCCCCAAACTGATGGCCAGACCGAGGTTGTTAATAGGACTTTGACTCAGTTATTGCGTACTATTATCAATAAGAATTTAAAAACCTAGGAGGATTGTTTGCCTTTTGTTGAATTTGCATATAATCATAGTATTCATTCCTCTACATCTTACTCACCATTTGAAATTGTTTATGGTTTTCAGCCACTAACTCCATTAGATTTGTTACCTTTCCTTTGCCTGTTGCTGAGCATGCGGGGCTAGATGGAAAAAGGAAAGCCGATTTGGTCAAGCATATACATGAGAAAGCAGGAGAGCATATACAACGGAAGAATTAACAATATGCTTCTCATGCTAATAAGGGAAGAAGCGTGTGGTATTTCAGCCCGGAGATTGGGTTTGGGCACATGCGCAAGGAGAGATTTCCTGAACAACGTAAATCTAAGCTACAACCGAGAGGGGATGCTCCATTTCAAGTCCTGGAACGGATTAATGACAATGCATACAAGCTGGATTTACAAGGTAAGTATAATATGTCTGCTACATTTAATGTTTCTAACTTAACTCATTTTGATGCAGGTACAGATTCGAGGTCGAATCCTTTTCAAGAGGGAGGGGATGACATGATCCAGGCCGACAACAAAGCAAAAGACCCATTACAAGTACCAGAAGGGCCAATTACGAGGCAGAGGACCAAAAGACTCAGAGAAGCAATGGCGGGATTAGTTCAGAGTTTTATGGCCGACTGCAACAAACAAATAGAGACGCATGTGGGCTTCGATGGAAAAGGCCCAAAGCCATTTCACTTGGCCCAAATCAGTTTAGAATAAAGCTTCCTGGGCATTTGAAGATTTAAAGACTTGGTATTTTTGTAATTTCGTATTTAGGGGCATTGTTGTCTTTATGCCTTTAGGGTTTCTTTTGTATCACTATTTAAGCTTTCTTTCTTTTTCATTTGAGACAATCAACGAAATTTATTAACTCAAAAGCTTAAGCTTTGGCTATGGCCGAATTCTTGTAAGGGAGGGATTCCCCTTTTCAAGTTTGAATCGACTTATCTAAGTTTTGGCAAACTTAGTGGCGTCTCCATTGCTAGCAAAACACTACAAGGATTCATCTTAAAGGTTCTCAAGGGCAAGTTCTTTGTGGGTCTTCTTTGTGGCCTTGGAAGGGTTTTGTTTCTACAAAATCAATTCGCTCGGTTCTTGGGGTTCTGTCCGTTGCTTGGGGTTTGCTTGGATTTCGAATCCAAGTGGGTTTCTTGTCAAAATGGCATAACTAACCATTCATACAAGCCATACTTAGTCTTAAATGCAGTTTTCCACTCATCTCCCTCTCTCATGCGAATTTGATGGTATTCACTCTTTAAATCAATCTTACTAAAATTTTTGGAACCATGCAATTCATCCAACATGTCATCTAGTCTAGGAATGGGGTGACGATACTTTACCGTAATATTGTTGATAGCTCGGCCACGTCCCATCTTTCTTAGGAACTAGAAGCACTGGTACTGCACAATGACTCATGCTTTCCTTTACATACCTCTAGTCCATCAACTCCCGTACTTGCCTTTGTAGCTCCTTTGTCTCCTCGGGATTGCTCCTATAAGCCGGTCTGTTAGGAATGACTGCTCCAAGTATGAAGTCTACCTGGTGCTCAATACCTCTAATGGGTGGAAGCCCACTAGGTACGTCTTCTGTCATACGTCACTGTAATCCTGCAAAAGAGATGAAATAGACACAGGAAGCAAAGGGTCAGTGTTAGTAAAATAAATATTAGGCTCATTATAGACTAACAATAGCATGAGCTTGCTAGTCTTGAATGCTTTCCTCCTCACTTCACCCCTCACCCATGTAGAAACTTTTTTTAACTCTCCTTTTGTTTCCCCCCTCACTTCACGTCACACTCCCCATTGGGAACTCCCACGGCATTGGCCTTATTTTTCTCACCCGATACACCACTCTCACTAGTCTCACCCAAGTGGTGTTTCCCTTCGCTCTCTTTTTGTCACGTTCAAGTTGCAACTGAACCTGATCTTCATGGACTTGTGCAGGTGTAAGTGGGTATAATGTAATGGGTTTTCCCTTATGCTGAAAAGAGTACTTGTTCTTGAACCCATTATAAATAACCTTCTTATCAAACTGCCACGGTCTGCCCAAAAGAACATGTCCTGCATGCATCGGTATCACATCACATAGGACATCATCTGTGTATGGCCCAATGGTAAAGCTCAATAATACCTGCTTTGTCACACTTATTTCCCCATAATCATTTAACCACTGAAACTTGTAAGGCTTCGGGTGTCTCAAACAACTCAACCCCAATCGCTCAATCAAAGCTGTGATAGCAACATTAGTACAACTGCCCCATCGATGATCATACTACACCCCTTGCCATTCACACGGCACCTAGTATGGAATATGTTCCCCTCTGCTGCTGCACACTCTCATCCTCTACAACATGTGCACTTAAAGCACGCTTGACACTAAGGATAAGTTATTCAGTGGGTATGCAGCAGCTCCCTCATGGTCACTAACATCCTCCAACTCTGGCATCTCCTCCTCCTCAACCTCACTATCAGTAGAACACACATCTCCACTCTTTTTATCAATCACTAAGGTACGCCTATTGGGACATTTTGAAGCATATGGTCCCATGCCCAAACATTTGAAACACTTTACATCTTTAGTTCTAGTAGCTGACCCCTCAGGTTTTGGTCTAGTTTTGCTCGGTTCTGCAGCCTCTTTACCCTTGGCATTAGGTTCGGCCCTAGGCTTATTAAAGCATCCACTGAACTCGCCTCTAGGCTTGTCAAAGCCTCCATCTCGCTTCTCATTCGTAACCCATTTTCCTTTCCATGCAGAAAGCATGAGTACCAAATCTGGATGTTGACCTTTTCTTGAGTTGCCTTTCTACCTTGATAGCCATGTGAAGCAAATCCTCCAAATCAACATAGTGATGCAACTCTACCTTGTTTGCAATCTCTCTATTCAAGCCCCTAGAAACTGTGCCATAGTAACTTCTTCTCCATCCTCAGCTACATTTGCCCTGATCAATGCAACTTCCATCTCGGTGTAATAGTCCTCAACACTCTTGGTCCCTTGATACAGATGTTGTAGTTTCTGATACAATTCCCTATAGTAATGGCTGGGTATAAATCTCTTTCTCATGAGACCTCTAAGTTCTGCCTATGTCTGAACCGGTCTCTCATAATTTCTCCTCCGAGTAGAGACAAGCTGATCCCACCAAATCATAGCATAATTGGTAAACTCAATTGCTGCCATATTGATCTTCTTCTCGTTTGAGTAGTTATGACAATTGAAAATCAATTCTATTTTCTTTTCTCATTCTAAATAAGCTTCAGGATCATTCTTACCGTGGAATGTTGGTATTTTGATCTTGATGCTACCTAGATCACCATCTACATCTCCTCGTCTACCATATCCCATCCTATCATAATCCCATCTTCTGGCATCAAATGCACCTCTATCATCAAATCGTCTATCCCTCCTATCATTCCTCCTATCAAACCTCATATTAGACCTTCTATCATGCCCAGACTGAAATCTCTCTTCCACATCATCAAGACAATCAGAATCATCAAACTCATTTTCAGCTTCCTCTTCATCTGGTGGTATATACTGTGGTGGTACACGTCGAGGTGGCACATTATGAGGTGGTGGTACATTCTGAAGCAGTGGTATATGCTGGGGTAGTGGTGCTCTGGGACCGCTACCAGTTTGAATACTCTCTACACTCTTGGTCATATCTCCAAAGTTGTATTCATGTTCTCCATCATATCTGTAAATTTCCTATCCAAAGCCTCAAGCTTTTCATCAGGGGTTAGACCTGCCATCTCAACACTAAACAAACAGATTAGAAATAACAAGAAAGTAAAGCAATATGTAATCCTCACAATCTCATGTGTTTACACTCTAATGATATCACTCCACTCGTGTTTGCACTCTATTGGCTTTTACCCGATACTGTGCTCACAATCACTGCCTTTTACCACTCTTGAGTTCGTCCTGAATTCAAATGTGAATCACACTCAATCCAAGAATACAAACCAAATGTAGTCGTCAAGCCAGCATGAAACACAAAGGTCTAATAATATATATGGGACAGGTGGAAACAAAATCCGAACAGGAATAGCAACGACGAAGACTCAATCAATAATACTTAAACTATAGTATTTGGAATAAAGAAGTGAACAATTAGCACAATGGAAAAAAATAAGCATGCAAATTCACGGTCGTATGCAATTTCGAGAGAAAATTTGGCACCACTATAGAAATTTTGATGGGATACCCTCCACGGGCACCTAAATGATAATATGGAACAAACTAAATTCAATCAAAAAATTTCACTTTTTTACTCTTTTTTTTTCGCTCAAGTGATCACTATAACTCAAGTCCTTTTTTTTTATAACATCAGATGTTGATACTGTGGTTCTGATTTCAGAGGCTGATTTAGGTTTTAATTTCAGAGGCTAGTTTTCAGGGTCTGATTTCAGAGGCTACTGGTCAGGGTCTGATTTCAGAGGCTACTAGTCAGGGTCTGATTTCAGAGGTTACTTTTCAGGGTCTGATTTTAGAGGCTACTGGTCAGGGTCTGATTTCAGAGGTTATTTTTCAGGGTCTGATTTTCAGAGGCTAATCTTCAGGGTCTGATTTCAGAGACTAAGTTTCAAGGTCGGATTTCAGAGTCAGATTTCATAGGCTAAGTTTTTAGAGTCTGATTTTCAGAGTCTGATTCCAGGGTCTGAAGTCAAAGGCTAGTTTTAGGGTCTGAATTCAGAGTCAGATTTCAAACTTCACTAGGGTTTTAGAAACAACACACAGCCGCCAAAGAACATGCTTATTTCTTCAACTATGCTAAATAACAGAAAGTATATGACGAACTGATATGAAGAACAGAACAAAAACCCAGAACTGGAAAATGATAGAAGATGAACTGATATGCAAAACACAACAAAATCAGATCCAGAAATAAACAAAACGAAAACAGAAACAAGATCCAACAATAACTGAAACGAAAATAACAAGAACGAAAATAAAAACAGAATCAAACAAAAGAAAAGATAGGAAAAATCAGACCTTTGAACCCTGAGCTCTAGATACCAAATGACAAGAAACCCACTTGGATTCGAAATCCAAGCAAACCCCAAGCAACGGACAGAACCCCAAGAACCGCGAATTTGATTTTGTAGAAACAAAACCCTTCCAAGGCCACAAAGAAGACCCACAAAG
Organism: Zanthoxylum bungeanum; assembly: GCA_019454045.1. NCBI lineage: Eukaryota > Viridiplantae > Streptophyta > Magnoliopsida > Sapindales > Rutaceae > Zanthoxylum > Zanthoxylum bungeanum. The sequence continues at coordinate 88,249 of SKCR01034592.1, forward strand.
AACTTGCCCTTGAGAACCTTTAAGATGAATCCTTGTAGTGTTTTGCTAGCAATGGAGACGCCACTAAGTTTGCCAAAACTTAGATAAGTCGATTCAAACTTGAAAAGGGGAATCCCTCCCTTACAGGAATTCGGCCATAGCCAAAGCTTTAAGCTTTTGAGTTTTTTTATAAATTTCGTTGATTGTTTTCCAAATGAAAAAGAAAGAAAGCTTAAATAGTGTTACAAAGAGAAACCCTAAAGGCATAAAGACAACAATGCCCCTAAAGGCTAAATTACAAAATACCAAAGTCTTCAAGTCTTCAAAGGCATTTGAAGCTGATTTGGGCCAAGTGAAGTGCTTTGGGCCCTCTCTATTGAAGCCCACATGCGTCTCTATTTGTTTGTTGCAATCGGCCATAAAACTCTGAACTAATCCCGCCATTGCTTCTCTGAGTCTTTTGGTCCTCTGCCTCGTAATTGGCCCTTCTGGTACTTGTAATGGGTCTTTTGCTTTGTTGTCGGCCTGGATCATGTCATGAAGACTTTGGTATTTTTGTAGTTTAGCCTTTAAGGGCATTGTTGTCTTTATGCCTTTAGGGTTTCTCTTTGTAACACTATTTAAGCTTTCTTCTTTTTCATTTTGAGAAGAATAAATGAAATTCGTAAAACTCAAAAGCTTAAAGCTTTGGCTATGGCCTCTTGTAAGGGAGGGATTCCCATTTTCAAGTTTGAATCGACTTATCTAAGTTTGGTAAACTTAGTGGCTTCTCCATTACTTGCAAAACACTACAAGGATTCAACTTAAAGGTTCTCAAGGGCAAGTTCTTTGTGGCTTTGGAATGGTTTTGTTCTTACAAAATCAAATTTGTGGTTCTTGGGGTTCTGTCCGTTGCTTGGGGTTTGCTTGGATTTCGAATCCAAGTGTGTTTCTTGTCATTTGGTATCAGAGCTCAGGGTTCCAAGGTCTGATTTTTCCTATCTTTTCTTTTTTGTTTGATTCTGTTTTTATTTTCGTTCTTTGTTATTTTCGTTTCAGTTCTTGTTGGATCTTGTTTCTATTTTCATTTTGTTTATTTCTGGATCTGGTTTTGTTGTGTAAGCATATCAGTTCATCTTTTATCATTTTCCCGTTCTGGGTTTTTGTTGTGTTCTTCATATAAGTTCGTCATACACATTCTGTTCTTTAGCATATGTTGAAGAAATAAGCATGTTCTTTGGCGGCTGTGTGACTTGTTTCTAAAACCCTAATGAAGTGCAAAAGAAAAAAGAAAATAAACCATCAGATTCAGACTCTGAAATCAAACACTGCAACTTAGACTCTGAAATCAGACACAGAAACTTAGACTCTGAAACTCAACCTCTGAAATCAGACTCCAAAAACTTAGCCTTTGAAATCTGACTCTGAAATCAGACCCTGAAACTTAGTCTCTGAAATCAGACCCTGAAGATTAGCCACTGAAAATCAGACCCTGAAAAGTAACCTCTGAAATCAGACATTGACCAGTAGCCTCTGAAATCAGACCCTGAAAAGTAGCCTCTGAAATCAGACACTGACCAGTAGCCTATGAAATCAGACCGTGAAAATCAGCCTCTGAAATCAGAACCTAAATCAGCCTCTGAAATCAGAACCTTAAACAGCTTCTGAAGTTATAAAAAAAAAGGGGACTTGAGTGATAGTGATCACTTGAGCAAAAAAAAAAAAGTAAAAAAGTGAAAATTTTTGGTTGAATTTAGTTTGTTCCATATTATCATTTGGGTGTCTGTGAAGGGTTTTGTTCTTACAAAATCAAATTCGTGGTTCTTGGGGTTCTGTCCGTTGCTTGGGGTTTGCTTGGATTTCGAATCCAAGTGAGTTTCTTGTCAAAATTTCTGTAGAGATGCCAAATTTTCTCCCGAAATTGCATACGACCGTGAATTTGCATGCTTTTTTTTTTCCATTATGCTAATTATTTACTTCTTTATTCTAACTACTCTTATTGATTGAGTCTTCGTCATTGCAATTCATGTTCGCATTTTGTTTCCGCATGCCGTATATATATATTATTGGGTCTGTTGTGTTTCATGCTAGCTTGAGGACTACACATGGTTTTGTATTCTTGGATTGAGTGTGATTCACATTTGAATTGAGGAAGAACTCAAGAGTGGTAAAAGGCAGTGATTGTGAGCACAGTATCGGGTAAAAGTCAATAGAGTGCAAACACGAGTGGAGTGATAGCATTCGAGTGTAAACACGTGAGATTGTGAGGATTTACATATTTGCTTTAATTTCTTATTATTTCTAATCTGTTTGTTTAGTGTTGAGATGGCAGGTTTAACCACTGATGAAAAGCTTGAGGCTTTGGATAGGAAATTTACAGATATGATGGAGAACATGGATACTGCTTTGGAGAGATTGACCAAGAGTGTAGAGAGTATTCAAACTGGTAGCGGTCCCAGAGCACCACTACCACAGCATATACCACCGCTTCAGAATGTACCACCACCTCATAATGTGCCACCTCGACGTGTACCACCACAGTATATACCACCAGATGAAGAGGAAGCTGAAAATGAGTTTGATGATTCTAATGGTCTTGATGATGTGGAAGAGAGATTTCAGTCTGGGCATGATAGAAGGCCTAATAGGAGGTTTGATAGGAGGAATGATAGGACGGATAGACGATTTGATGATAGAGGTGCATTTGATGCCAGAAGAGGGGATTATGATAGGATGGGATATGGTAGACGATGAGATGTAGATGGTGATCTAGGTAGCATCAAGATCAAAATACCAACATTCCACGGTAAGAATGATCCTGAAGCTTATTTAGAATGAGAAAAGAAAATAGAATTGATTTTCAACTGTCATTACTACTCAGACGAGAAGAAGATCAATATGGTAGCAATTGAGTGTACCGATTATGCTATGATTTGGTGGGATCAGCTTGTCTCTACTCGGAGGAGAAATTATGAGAGACCGGTTCAGACATAGGCAGAACTTAGAGGTCTCATGAGAAAGAGATTTATACCCAGCCATTACTATAGGGAATTGTATCAGAAACTACATCATCTGTATCAGGGGACCAAGAGTGTTGAGGACTATTACATCGAGATGGAAGTTGCATTGATCAGGGCAAATGTAGCTGAGGATGAAGAAGTTACTATGGCACAGTTTCTAGGGGCTTGAATAGAGAGATTGCAAACAAGGTAGAGTTGCATCACTATGTTGATTTGGAGGATTTGCTTCACATGGCTATCAAGGTAGAAAGGCAACTCAAGAAAAGGTCAACATCCAGATTTGGTACTCATGCTACTTCTGCATGGAAAGGAAAATGGGTTACGAATGAGAAGCGAGATGGAGGCTTTGACAAGCCTAGAGGCGAGTTCAGTGGATGCTTTAATAAGCCTAGGGCCGAACCTAGTGCCAAGTGTTCTGCTAGCACAGAGACGCCACCAAGGTTGCCACGCCTTAGATAAGTCAAAGCTGAAACAAAGGGGAATCTCTCCCTTAAGCTTGAAATTCGGCCATAGCCATTTTTCTTTGAAGAAATTCGAAATATGTGTGTTACTATTGAAGAAGACAAAGTTTACAATATATAGGATAAAGCAAATTTACTAAAATGCCATTCAAAAGGTAAAAAAACCAAAAGGTCCTAAAACTACCCAATGGCTACATAAAGCTAAATCCATAAGTAGTCATTTACTAAATATTAAAAATATCCCCACCAAGATCTTTATGCAAGTGGCAAAAAGATCAAAAATAAAAAGTCAACAAAAGGGGCATCTTTTCTAAAGAATGCCTAATAGGTCATTTAACTAACTAACTTAGTTCTAATCCAATTTGACCCAAATGATCTAGCTAACTAAGTTAAAAATAGCCTAACTAGAGTCAACATGTCAAGCAAAATTTCAAAATACAAGCTCACTTGGCCGAATTACATATAAGGCATAAAATGGCCAAATTCTTCAAAATGGTCATATCTTCAAAATCGACTATTGGGCGTCTTCTAGAATGACTTGGGCCACGTGAAATAGCTTTGGACCCACTCCATTGAAGCCCTCATGTGACGCCAATATGCCCTGGGGTTGTCTGTCACACTCGGCCATGGCATTCTGTGCTAGTCCCGCCATTGTGTCTCTGATCTTCTTAGCTTTCTGGCGTGTGATTGGCTCTGTTGGAACTTGTAAAGGCTCTACCATATTACTGGCCGTGACATCTAATGTTCCTTGAGTGGCTGGATTCGTGTCAACATCCCTCTACCATCATCCTCCCAAACCAACTCATCATCCCCCATACTAGAAGGATCTGATGGAAAGGACCGAGCCAACTCAACAATGGCATCAGATGTAGCCGGAGGCCAATGCCAAGAAGAGTCAAAGATAATAGTAGCTATTGTAGCCATCATATCCAAGCCAGAATCATAAATGACTCTCTCACCCATAGTATCCACAATTAGACCTAGCGAATGCCAGTTATCAAACCACAGTAAAGCCTTCTCACCATTCCCAATCCTAAATCTCATCCTCCGACGAGCCTAGGATCAAAGCTCCAAAATCTTCTGCCAGCTCCACGAACAATCTCCAGGACACGACACCTCCCAAAAGCTACGCCCACGTAGCAAGTAAGACTGAACCCAATTCGACCAAGAGGAGACTTGACCAGAGCAAAGAAACCATAAATGCTTGACAATGGCCGCTCTATTCTAAGATTCCAAACTCTTAACCCCCAAACCCCCTTCTTCCAAAGGTAAACAAACTCTACACCAAGCTATCTTCACCCCTAAGGAAGTAAGCTCGCTACCCTTCTATAGGAAAGATCTGAGAGTCGTCTCCACCTTCCTAATAACAGACTTAGGAAGAATGAACAAGGAGGACCAATAAACTTGAATGGAGAACAAAACCGACTTGATTAGCTGAAGCCGCCCCGCATATGAAAGAAACCTACTACTCCAACTCTTGGCACGTCTAATAATACGCTCAACAAGGGAAGCACAGTCTGAGGCCCGAAGCACAGTCAAGGGAACACCCAAATACTGCACTGGAAGCACACCCTCTTGGAAATCCAAGACATGAAGCAATCGATCCTTAAGAGTATGGGAAATACCGGAGGAAAAAATATGACTCTTTACTGGATTCAGAACCAAACCCGATAAAACCATAAACTGCCGAAGACAATCCCTAATCAAAGAGATCGAGAAATCATCTACCTTACAAAAAATCATCAGGTCATCTGCAAAACAAAGATGTGTGAGACGGTCCTTAGAACAGCACCAATGTAACTTGTAACCCCGATCATGAGCCATATTTTGAAGTAAACCCGTAAGAAGTTCCATAGCCAAAACAAAAAGATAAGGTGACATAGGATCACCGCCCCCTAAGAAAAAACCATTCAGCTCTCCATTAATAGACACTGAGAACATAGTAGAAGTCATGCACTCCCGAATCCAACCCACCATCCTCTCTGGAAACCCAATAGTCCTCAAAACCTCAACCACAAATCCCAACGAGCAAATCATAAGACTTCATCAAATCAATCTTAAGATCACATCTTGGGATCTCCCCACTCACGGTCGTAGTAAGATTACTTCTATTATAAGGAGGATGGGACCCATGTGGAGGAAGATGTCTTGGTTAGAGATGATTGTTTCTTTTTTTGAGACCCTTTTTGGTCCTCAGCATGGTCAGCAGGATTTCGATAGGGCGGTCCTTCGTTCTGCTATTACTAGACATGTGACTGCTGAGCAGAGTGTGGCTCTTTCTCAGGAGGTTTCGGATGAGGAGATTAAGGCTGTCTTGTTCGGGTTAAAGGACAATAAAGCTCCAGGTCCAGATGGGTTTAATTCGGGCTTCTTTAAGCAGTGTTGGAATATTGTGGGGAATGATGTCCTATGTGCTATTCACTCATTCTTTTCTTCTGGGCGTCTTTTGAGGCAGGTTAATGCTACATCCATTGCTCTTATTCCTAAGATTCCTAATCCTTCCCAGGTTAAGGATTTTAGGCCTATTTCTTGTTGTAATACTATTTACAAGTGCATTGCTAAGCTGATTGCGAATAGAATCAAGATTATCCTCCCTTCAGTAATCAGTCATAATCAATCTGCTTTTATCACGGGAAGGCGCATTAGCGACAATATTCTTTTGTGTCAGGAATTGGTTCGGAATTATCACCGGAATGGCAGTTCTCCGAGATGTGCTTTTAAGATTGACTTGATGAAAGCTTATGACACTGTTCGTTGGGATTTCCTGGTTGAGGTTCTGCGGACAGTTGGTATTCCAGAGAGGATGGTGGGTTGGATTCAGGAGTGTATGACTACTACTAGATTCTCTGTCTCTATTAATGGTGAGCTGCATGGTTTCTTCTCTGGGGGTCGGGGATTACGACAAGGTGATCCCATGTCTCCTTATCTATTTTTTTTGGCTATGGAAGTGTTGTCAGGTCTTCTTCGTAATATGGCTACTAATCCGGGTTTCCAATTCCACTGGCGGTGTTCTAAGGACCGTCTTACTCATCTATGCTTTGCGGATGACCTTATGATTTTCTGTAAAGCTGAAGCATCCTCTGTCTCTTTGATCAAGGAATGCCTTGGGCAGTTCAGTGGTTTATCAGGTCTAACCCCGAACCCAGCTAAAAGTCAATTCTTCTCTTCTGGTATCTCTCCTACCCTTCTAGGCCACTTGTGTCACATTTTGGGTTTCCAAGTTGGGAATCTTCCAGTGAGGTATCTGGGAGTCCCGTTGATCTCTACTAGATTCAGGGCCTCTGATTGTGCTTCTCTTGTGGATCGTATTATTCTGCGTGCCAAGAGTTGGAGTAGTAAGTTTCTCTCTTATGCAGGTCGGTTTCAGCTTATTAAGTCAGTTTTGTTCTCCATTCAAGTTTATTGGTCTTCTTTATTTATTCTTCCTAAGTCTGTTGTGAGGAAGGTGGAGACGATTCTACGCTCTTTCCTTTGGAAGGGTAGTGCGCTTACCTCTTCTGGGGCGAGAGTGGCTTGGAGCAAAGTTTGTTTACCTCTTCCTGGAGGGGGGCTGGGGATAAAGAGTTTGGATTCTTGGAATAGAGCGGCTATTGTTAAACATATTTGGTTTCTTTGTTCTGGCCAGGTTTCCTCATGGTCGAGTTGGGTTCACTCTTATTTGTTGCGGGGGAGAAATTTTTGGGAGGTCCCTTGTCCTTCAGATTGCTCTTGGAGTTGGCGTAAGATCTTGGAGCTTCATTCTTGGTCCCGTCGGCGGATGAGAGTGAGGATTGGGAATGGTGAGAAGACGTTATTATGGTTTGATTATTGGCATCCTGTTGGCCCGATTGTGGACATGTTGAGCGAGAGAGTGATTTATGATTCTGGCTTGGATATAATGGCTACAGTTGCATCCATTATCTCCGATTCTGCTTGGCAATGGCCCCCATCTAGATCTGTTGCTCTTATTGATTTGGCTCAGTCTCATCTTCCGTCTCCTTCTAGTTTGATGGAGGATGTGCTGATTTGGGAGGAGGATACAAACGGAAGATTCTCTGTGGATAGTGCCTGGAATGCTATGAGGTCAAGGAGACCCTAGTTGCATTGGTCTCGAGTTGTTTGGTTCCGGAAGGCAATTCCCCGTCATTCCTTTCTTCTTTGGATGTCTATTCAGGGTGGCCTTTGTACTCAGGACAGTCTGATGAGATTTGGCATCTATGCTTGCTCGCGGTGTATTCTCTGTGGTTGTTCGAGTGAGGACATTGATCATCTTTTCTTCCAGTGCCTCTATTCTTCAAGGGTCTGGTCGTATGTGCTGGCCATGTGTGGGTTAGATTGGAGTCGCCGAGATTGGTGTCAGACTGTTGTGTGGGTTTGTCAGTTCTCCGGAGCCTCTTTATGTCATCTTCTGGTTCGTCTGTCCTTTGCAGCGTCAGTCTACCATATTTGGAGGGAGAGGAATGCTGGCACTCATGATATGCCTCTTCGGCCTGTTTCTGCTATTCTTTATGATATTGCTTTTGATGTTCGGAATCGCGTTAGCTCCTTACGAAAGGTGAATCCATCTTATGACAATAAATGGCTTCACCTTTCGTGGCACCTACCCGAGACATATTTTGTTGATTCTTTTGTAGCCTTTTGGCTTTTTTCTAGGAGGGTCTGTCCTCTCTAGTGCCTGGGGTATGCCCCTTTGCTCTTTGTATAGTTCTCTTTGGTTATAATACTTACCTTATCCAAAAAAAAAATAAGCTTGGCAATACATTTGTAAATAGTGTTACTGTGGGTTAAGAATCTTCAGGATCAGAGAAATAGCCATTGCATTAACCTGCTTCAAGAGTCTCCCCGAACAAAAGAAAGGATGAATAACACCAAGGACATCATCACCCACAATACTCCAGCCTTTTTAAAGAAACCCAAATTAAACTCGTTCGGACCATGAGCCTTATTATCCTTTAGAGAAAACAAACAGTCTTAATCTCCTAATACAAAACTTCTCGAGCAAGAATCTCCCTCTGATATCATACACATACTTACTAATAGCGGAATGAAGAATATCCTTATCAAAATCCTGTAGACAAGGCTGGGCCCCAAAAGAGTCTCATAAAAAGACATAATCTCATCTTTCACCAAAACATCATCCTCCAAAAGAGTCTCATCCTCCTTAGAAACTGAAGAAATCTTGCTACAATGATGATGATGTTTCATAGCATGGAAAAAGAACTTCATATTCTGATCCCTAAGGTTGAGTCACTGAACACGAGATTTCTATCTAACTAAACCCTCATCGGCCCGACTAAGGTCACCATACCATAAAATAGTCTCGCCTCTTCTTCTAACAGAGCATAGTCACTAAGGTTATCCTGTAAGACACCCTGCACCCTCTCCAACTCCCTCCTAACCTCCAAAGCCCTACCCGAAAGATCAGAAAAGTGCTCCACATTAAACTTCTTTAGAGCCACCTTCACACTTTTCAACTTACGACACAAGCGGAACATCGGGTACCACAAATATCAATATTCCAAGCCCTAACCACAACAGTTAGGAAATCAGGATTATCAACCCAAAAAATCAAAGAATTTTAAAGGTGTTTTCCTCCTAGGGAGCTTAACAAGCTTGACAACCATATGAGAATGGTATGAAATCCGAGGGGGAAGAAGGCATAGCCTTTAATTATCCATTAGTTAGACTTTAAGGGTGTTTTGGTCATTTTATGTCCATTAGGTTTTCTTTCTTTATACTATATATTGTAATTTATATTCATTAATGAAGAACAATCTCCAATTTCGAAATTTATTTTTTTTTGTGTGGATAAAGTAAGTATATTAACCAAAGAAATAACAAAAGCATAGGGGCATACCCTAGAGAGCTAAGGAAGACAGGCCTTCCTAGCTACAGAATAAAAGCCAATTAGGCTAAAGACAAGCAAAAGCAAATAAAAAAATATCGTCGGATAGTTGCCAAGATTGTTGAAGCCATCTATTATCATATGAAAGCTTCACCTTTCTTGACAAACTAGCACGAGTCCGTACAGTAAACATAATATTGGTCAAGAGAACTCTATATAGACTAGAAGACTCGTCATGTAGTCGAGCATTCCTCTCCTTCCATATGAAGTAAACTGCAGCGGTAATGGATAATCGAACAAGTTAATGACACAAAGATCCACTACTATATTGCTCAATCCACTTAATAGTCTGCATCCAGTCATGAGAGCACCAATCTATACCACATTTAGCCAAAATACACGACAATATCTGAGAAGCAAATGAACACTTGAAGAAGAGATGATCTCTATCCTCCCCCGAATGACCACAAATCACACACATAGAACAACCTGAAATGCCAAAAGCCATTAACCGATCCTGAGTATAAAGGCCTCCTTGAATCGTGAGCCAAAGCATGAAAGCATGTCTTGGAATGGCCTTTGGAAACCAAACAATTCGGTACCAACTCACCCGATTACTTCTTACCCTCAACGCATCCCAAGCACTCCTGACCAAAAAAATACCTTTATGATCATCCTCCCACACCAGCACATCCTCCTTCGTATCAGAAGGAACAAAATCCAAAGGCATAAAACTAGCCAATTGGAGAAGATTGCCTGACCTTGCTGATGGCCTCTCTCCCAAGGTATCCACAATTGGTCCCAGAGGGTGCCAATTGTCATACCATAATAAAGCCTTCTCACCATTCCCAATCTGAAACCTCATCCTACGACGTACAAAATTACGAAGGCCGAAAATTTTCTGCCAATTCCAAGAGTAATCACTAGGACAAGTAACTTCCCAAAAACTACGCCCCCTCAACAAGTAAGAACGTACCCACGTAGACCAAGAGGATTCCTAACCCGAATTAAGAAACCATAAGTTCTTAGTAATAGCCGCCTTATTCCAATCCTCTAGCTTCTTAATCCCCAAACCCCCTTCTTTGACATGAAAACAAACTCTATCACAAGCCACCTTCGCCCCTGTTGAAACAAGCTCACTACCTTTCCAAAGAAATGACCTCAGGATAGACTCCACCTTCCTAATTACAGTATTTGGCAATATAAACAACGAAGACCAATACACAAGGATAGAAAACAACACTGATTTAATTAGCTGTAAACGCCCCACAAAAGAGAGAGATTTACAACTCCAATTCTTAGCTCGGCCAATAATACGCTCTACAAGGACATTACAATCAGAAGCCTGAAGTTTTGAAGAAATCAACGGAACTCCCAAGTAACGCATAGGGAGGACACCTTCCTAAAAACCCAAAAGGCTGAGCAACTTGTGCTTGTAAACTGAGGAAATACCACTAGAAAAAAGTTGGCTCTTTGCTGGATTAGGAACCAAACTAGACAACCCCATAAACTGATGAAGACAATCCCTTACCATGGAAACTGAAGCCTTCTCTACTCGACAAAAATTCATGAGATCATCAGCAAAACAAAGATGGGTAAGATGATTCTTAGAACACCGCCAATGATACCTGAAACCCTGCTTTTGAGTCATCTTGTGAAGTAAGCCCGAGAGAACTTCCATAGCCAAAACAAAAAGATATGGAGACATAGGATCCCCCTGACGTAAACCACGACCTCCTGGAAAGAAACCATTCAACGCCCCATTAATAGAAATAGAAAACATAGTAGAAGTCATACATTCTCCTATCCAACCAACCATCCTCTCAGGAAACCCAATTGTTCTTAGGGAGGGATTCCCCTCTGTTTCAGCTTCGACTTATCTAAGGCATGGCAACCTTAGTGGTGTCTCCGTGCTAGTAGAACACTACAAGGAATCATCTTAAGAGTTCTCAAAGATAAGTTCTTTGTGGGTATTCTTTGTGGCCTTTGAAGGGATTTGTTCCTACAAAATCAAATTCGCGGTACTTAGAGTTCTATCTATTGCGAGGGATTTGCTTGGCCTTAAACATCCAAGTGAGTTCTGCGTCATTTGGTATCAGAGCTTAGGGTTCCAATGTCTAATTTTTCTATCTTTACTTTGTGTTTTTTATTTAGTCTTTGTTGTGTTTGTTGGTCATTAAGATAATTGTTCATCTTGATTCTTAATTTTTGTGTTCCTTAAGTATTTTTGCATTTCTGATCTATCGGAGACTGACATATTGATCCTATATCGACCTTCATACCGGTCTAACTGAGCATTACAAAACTATTGGAACCGGGCTAGTATCTTACCGCCCTATATACCAGTCTCCATATCGGTCTACCTAGAGATAACATAGCTACTGGAGTCGGTCCAGTGTCATACCGCTCTCCATACTGATTAAACTATGAGTAAAACATAGCTACTGGAACCGGTAAGCAACCATACTGGTCCCATATCCAAACTCCAAACCAGTCAACATTTATAATTTTTTGAAAGCTCAAGTGATCTGAAGAGCAAAAAAGGGTAAAAAAGTTCAAAATTTTGGTTGAATTTCGTAGGTTCTATTTTATCATTTGGGTGTCCATGAAGGGTAATTCAACAATTTTTTTATTGAGGCACTAAACTTCCGTCCGAATTTGCATACGCCCACAGTTATTTACATGATTGTTTGTTTGTTGTTCTAGTTTGTGATTTCTATATTCCAATTATTCTAGCTGTAGGTTTTCTTTGAAATGAACTACTTATTTGCTTATTCTTACTTGCGTTACTCTGTTTGCCCTATATTGGTTTCTTTTTGTTTATGCTAGCTTGAAGATTACATATTGTTGTGAGCTTTTTGGTAAGTCATATTCATATTATATTGAGTACAAACACGAGTGGAGTGGAGTGTTACGTATTTGAGTGTAAACACGTGAGCGTGTGAGATTGCGAGGTTATATAATTTTGTTCACATATTTGTTTCTTCTAATCTATTTGTTGAAGCTTTGAGATGGCAAGTACTAGTTTGACAGTGGATGAGAAGCTTGAGGCTTTAGAAAGGAAGTTTATGGATATGATGGAAAACATGAATGATATTTTCGATAAGTTGTCCAGGGAAGTAGAGAGTAATCAAATAGGCAGTATTCCCAGAGCACCACAACGTGTACCACCAGATGAAGAAGAAGCTAAAAATAAGTTTGATGATTCTGATGATCTTAATGATGAGGAGGAGAGATTTCAGCGATGGCCTGATACGAGGCCTAATAGTATGTTTCATAGGAGGACTGATCAGAGGGATAGACGATTTGATGGTAGAGGTGTACTTGATGACAGACGTGAAGATTATGACAGGAGAGGTTATGGTAGACATGGTGATATTGATGGTGATTTGAGCAGCATCAAAATCAAGATACCAAGCTTTCGGGGCAAGAATGATCCAGAAGCTATTTGAAGTGGGAGAAGAAAATCGAGTTGATTTTCAATTGTCATCATTATTCTGATGAGAAGAAGATCAATCTAGTAGCCATGGAATTCACTGATTATGCGATGATTCGGTGGGATCAGATTGTCACCAACCGAAGGAGGAATCATGAAAGGCCAATTCAGAAATAGGAAGAACTTCGAGGTCTCATGAGGAAACGATTCATACTCAGCTATTACTACCGAGAATTGTATCAAAAACTGCAGCATCTGTATCAGGGGGCCAAGAGTGTAGAGGATTACTATACTGAGATGGAGGTTGCATGATCTGGGCAAATGTAGTGGAGGATGCAGAGGCTACTATGGCACGATTTCTAGGGGACTTGAATAAAGAGATTGACAATATGGTGGATTTGCATCATTATGTTGATTTGGAGGATATGTTGCACATGGCTATCATGGTAGAAAGGCAACTCAAGAAGAAGTCAACTTCCAGATTTGCTACTCAGACTACTTCTGCATGGAATGGGAAATGGGTTTCTAATGATCGACAGGATGGAGGCCTTAACAAACCAAGGGCTGAACCTAGTGCCAAGGGTAAATAAGTTGCAGAACCAAGCAAGGCTAGATCAAAACTTGAGAGTACAACACCAAAGACTAAGGACATCAAGTGTTTCAAGTGTTTGGGCATGGGCTATGAGGACGATGGGCACTTTAATGCGTTGGTATCAGGTTGTTTGGTTTCGTAAAGCTATTATGTGCCATTCTTTTCTGCTTTGGTTGACTATTCAGGGTGGCCTTTGTACTCAGGATCGACTGATGAGTTTCGGTATCTCTGCTTGCTCGAGATGTGTCCTCTATGGTCTTCAGGTGAGGATGTTGATCACCTTTTCTTCCATTCCTCCTTCTCTTCGAGGGTTTGGACGAGTGTGTTGGCTATGTGTGGGTTAGATTGAAGTTCTTGAGTTTGGTTGCAGACTGTTGAGTGGATGTATCAGTTCACCGACGGCTCATTATGTCATATTCTTATTCGACATTCATTTGTTGCGTCAGTTTACTACATTTGGAGGGAGAGGAATGCTCGCACTCATGATGTGCCTCATCGCCCTGTCAGTGTTCTACTCAGTGACATTGTGTTTTCTGTTCGGACTCGTGCTAGTTTATTACGGAGGGTGAAACCATCTTATGATAATAAATGGCTTCACCTCTCCTGGCACCTGCCCGATGACATCTTCTGATGGTCTTATTTTGTGTGTAGCCTTTTGGCTCTTTTGCTAGGAGGGTCTGTCCTCTCTAGTTTTCTGGGGTATGCCCATTTGCTTTTGTACATTTTTGGTTAATATAGTTACTTTATCCAAAAAGAAAAGTGTTTAGGCATGGGACACTATGCTTCACAGTGGCCCAACAGGCGCACCTTAGTGATTGATAAGAAGAGTGGTGAGGTACATTCTACCAACAGTGAGGTTGAGCTTGATGATGATGAGCATGAGATTGAGGATACTAGTGACAGAGAGGGAGCTGTATACCCGCTGAATAACTTGTCATTAGTTGTCAAGCGTGTTTTGAGTGCAGAAATTATTGAATATTATAGTGATCAGTAGAGGGAGAACATATTTCACACTAGAAGCACATACAACTTCTTGTCATATGTGGGGCACCTCAAAACTGCTCCAATCAGCTTCTCACTAAAGTAAGCTACTGATCGGTGCGTAATCACACGCGTATAATGCAAGCGCACGTATCGTTCAAGTAGTATAAAAAGTATCGATCCCACGAGGACTTAAAATCTTTTGTTATCAATTTATGAATTTAAATGTTTACAAGTATCTAATGGATTGATTGTTTAATTGGGTGGTGACTTTAAAACTTAAAACAAGTAAATAAAATTACTTGAAAGTATATTGAAGAAAATTCAAATTTATAAAACTATCCAGGGTTGTGAATCCTTCCAATATCTTTTTAAAAGATGAAATGGTTATTTTACATTTATGTAATATAATGGTTTATTAACTTGGAACACGAAATTATGTAAAAGCATCTTCCGATGGTCAAATATAAATACCCAGTATAACCCAATTAATCATATTCCTATGTTAACCAAGTTATCTGAATTCATTAAGATTAAGTTCCAATTATGGCTACCCCTGTCCGACAGGTATATTCATATCCTATAAGGAAATCTATTAAATGGTTATCTATCCTCATGGAAGATCGTGGGCTATTAAGTCTAATGTCTTAAACCTAAAATCCTTTTTCCAAGTTCATTTTAAGTTTACCGAATCAATCTTATTAATGGCCAGTTAACAAGATGCATTAAGACTAAGGCTTAATAAATAAACCTTTATATTACCCAAACCATAATTTAACCCCTTATAAACTGGTGATATTGGACTTCATCACAACCCCAGATAACTTGATTAGTTACGACACATATTTATGGGTAGTAAAAACTTAAATAAAATAAAAGACATAAAGTAAAATGTTGAAAAGTAAATTGCTGAAAAGTAATGAAGGAAAGTAAATGCTGAAATTAAATACTAAAAATTAAATGCTGAAAAGTAAATGCTGAAATTAAATTGCTGAAAAGTAAATAAAATAAAAGTACAATAAAAGAAAATACTGAGGTAAAATGATCCACTTTTATTACTTTTATTTTAGATATCTCCCTTAATATAATATATTAAATTTGCATGATAATTACCAACTAGCCATATAGGTGGTATCCAGATTAAGTCAATTAATAATACCAACCGACCAATCAGACGGTATCCGGTATAGTCAGGTTAAAACCAATTTAAATAATTATCAACCGGCCAATATGGCGGTATCCTCGTTAAGTCAGGTTTTAACTAGTTTATATATTATAATTAAGGGAGATTAATCTAAATATTAGTAATAAAAGTTTTACCTTTTACCCTAGCAAGGGGGAGTTACCTCCTCATTACTGAAAAGTAAAAACTGAAAATTAAAGAAAGAAAAATATTGTGCGTAAAAGTAAATTGCAGAAAGTAAAAACTGAAAAGTAAAGAAAAGAAAGTGCGAAAGCTGAAATTAATTACTAAAAGCTGTAAATAAACAAACAAGATACAATATTCTTAATATTCTTAAGAAATTCCTTAGAAGAAAGTATGAATTTACAAATGAAATGACTTGGTATTTATAGGCAAAATTTTGCCTCCATCAAATCATCCACAAAATCCATTATTAATTGCTGCACTAATTTCTCCACTAATTGCTATCATGTTTGGTGGGAGTTTGAATATTTTTATTTTTTATTTTTTTGTTTATTTTTTTGCTTTGAAAATGACTTTAATAATTACGCATAACACACTTCTGGACGTTTCATCAATTTCGGTCATGAAAAATTCAGAATTCGAAATTATTTTGTTCTTCAAAGTTGTAGATATTTGAGTCTTCTTTAATCTGGAACTTGAATCATCTCAATCCGATATCGGAATAAAACGTTATGCCTCAAATACGATTGTTGCGCAAAATTGGAATTTTCGAAACTGCACTTCGTTAGAACACCCTTTCAAGTTTCTAATCTCCAAAATTAATATGTCAAGTCCAATTTTTGCCCTTATTTGACCCACATTTCGTCCTAAATGATTTCATTGAGTCTCAATATTATTTTATCTGCAAAATAAACTAAAACACATCAAAACGTTCATCAAACCCGAGAAACTAACAAAATATTAAGTAAAATGGGCGGTAAATATTGATATATTTTCCCCTCATCACACCCCCAAACCTAACATTTTTCTAGTCCTCGAGCAAAACAATAAAATAAAATACAAGAAATAATTAAAATTAAACTAAGCCACTTTCGTAGGGATCACAGTTGCATTTAGCGTATGCAACAAGCCTTTAAACCCCTAGGTGTCCCTAGTGGACGAGTTGTAGTCTCGTGAGGGTTTACAGCGACGATACCCACAAACGTCTTATAAAAGTAAAAATATAGTAAAACTAATGCACACAAAAGCAAAAAGACAAGAGAAAAGAGAATAAAAAAGTTAGTGACTAAACGGGTGAAACTTCTTATCTAAGTCAATAATTGTTTTGTTTCTTTTTAAATTACCAAATAAGTAAATTCTCCGATTATTTTTACCATTCTCCATATACACAGCCAACAAAATATTAATCAACTCATTTTGCCCACAATAGTCACAAGTGCAGTTGAAAAGAGAGTAATATTTTTGTCCTAAAGTTATATCAGAATTCACACATTTTTTTAAGCAATGGAATAATTTTTTTATTTTTTTTATTTTTCTGAATTTTTTTCTCGATTTTTCTCGATTTGTTTTATATATATACAATATCTTCCATATATGTAGCGAGCTTTGGGTTAGTGACTCCCAAACTAGTTGGCTTTAGGGCCATATGTGTTAAGACACCCATACAGACTTAATTACTCAGACTTCAGATATATATATATTTTTGCAACATCTTTGATCCATGTAGTGAGCTTTGGGCCAGTGACTCCCAAACCAATTGGTTTTAGGGCACTAGGTGTTAAAACACCCTTACAGACTTAATAACTCGGATCTTAGACGTTTTTTTTTTTACTCCATCGCTTTTTATAGATGCTTCCTCCAATTAAACTAGAGCACTGAATATTTCAAACTTTTCAATTACAGCTCATGTTTGTATGTTACCATGTATGCTGATAATACATGTCAACTGAGCATATGAATATTCATTTTAGTCAGTTTTATGGAGAATTCACAAATTAAATAATTTAAAAGGAAAAAAATAAAATTAACTTGTTCCGAAATAGGTTGAGATACGTCTCAGGAATGGAAATTCCTTACACAGCAATCTCACACCAATTTCACCTGATTAATCAAATAAAAACACAAAAACATAGAATATTTTTTTGGTTTTTTGTAAAATTTTTCAATTTTTTTGTATTTTTGAAAAAATTTAGACTAAAAATAAAACAATAAAAATAAGATACAAATTAACTATTCCCTTCCCCCAAACTTTTTTTTTTTTTGGAAAAGGTTACAGTATATTCCAAAAAGGTGTTTCATGTACAAAAGTACAAGGGGCATCCCCCAGGAAAGTGCTAAACGCACCACAAAGAGCCAAAGCTCAAAGAACCAAAACACGGCTCAAGAGAAAATCAAACATGGCCAAAATACACGGCCCAAGAAAGCAAAAAAAGCAAAACACGCATCTATGAACAGAAAATCCTTCCCCCAAACCTAAATGAGACATTGTCCCCAATGTCTTAAACAGTAGAAGAAGAGTTTAGAAAATCGTACATGGTTAGCTGAAATTCTATATCTAAGTGAAAAATTACAGGTTAAGATCCAGATTTATCCGACAATTCTTACCACGATCATCATCGGACCAGTTTATCTTAGAAAGAATGGAGTCAATTTGAGGTTCAAAGGCTAAGATTTCATCAATTAAATCTGGGGCAATTCTGGCAGTAAAGAGGAGTTCTTTTACAGGATTTGACACGAACCCATTTCTCCGGGCATCATCAAGAAACACACAAAAAAAATCATAAAATCCATCAACATTGTACAGTTTCTGGTGTATGTTCAAGTTTTCCCAAGATAGTACTGTACAAATTTCCTCCATCGTGCCCAAGCCTACTGGAAAAGCAATAAAAGCATCAGCACGGTTAATCATCTCTACCAGTCGTTCAGACATACCTGGTACGATTAGTTCCTCACCGTTTGATGATCCAATAATATTCGCCTCTGCCAAGGGTTTTGGGATGATTCCCAAGCCTTCACTGCCTCCATCCTGTACAGCCTTGAAACGATCCCCATTAGTCCAAGATTGCCACCGACATATACTAAGTGCATATTCCTTGCAGCAATGACTCGACCCAATTCATGTGTCGCTGTTACGTATTCTGGTTTAACACCAACACTGGTACCGCAAAACACACAAATGTTTTCAACCCGTCTTCTTGAAGTAGCTTACATATTTTTATGTGGATGCCTTCAAAGGTGCAATGATGAGTTGAATTTATAGAACCTGAAAAAGGTGAGTAATAATAGCACAAGTATCTTCCAAATGACGATTAGTGGCAAAATAGTAAATCGTGAAAGGTCAAAAAGTAGCCTGGATCCTGTCGGAGAAAATAACAAAACAAATCACAATTATTAGGAAAAGACAAAGAGATATAATATTTACAATAATGTAATGGCTTGAATGACTATGTGTCAGAGACAAGCTTCCCATCCAATTTTCTTATAAATTGGCAAACAGGGTCTTTTAGAGTCAGATTCCCGAGACTTAACTGTTGTCTTTCTTTTTGGAATTGTGTATGTAATTTGCGGATGGCTATATGAACATATCCGCTGGGATGCGTCTCAAGAGTTTTAGATATGTCATCCAAAGACTCCTTACTCAAGCCATCCCTAATGAAATTAATCTTATCTTCGCAGTTATCAGACATCATTCCTAAAGATCGACAACGAGTATCACAAAACATACAAGCACATTTATAACAAACACACATTCTTTTGGCTCTTCTCTTTTTAGCATATGTGTATTTTCCTAAACCAGGCAGATGTGAAATAAAAGAGTCAGAGGACTCACCTGCCAATCGGACCCGTGCTTCAATAATCCAACGAATGTCAGTATGCATACCTTTGATCATCAGTAGTCTCATATGTTCCAAGCGAGCTTTGTAAACTTTCATCAGAGATTTTTGAGGGAGAGAAGAAAATTGGTTGTGAAGATTTGCGAGAGTATCTTCCTTCTTGAAATGACTTAACCTGCAAAAACTAAACACACAAAAATTAAAAGACACCAAATCACAATATATACACAAATTGCTTGGGTTGCCTCCCAGCTAGCACTAAGTTTAAAGTCATCTGCTAGACATGACTGCCAGAACGTTAGGCTGGATCTGAAAGTGTGACACTTTCTTTTTGTCACTCAATTGATTCTCCCCAGTAGTACTTGACACGCTTGTTCTTAACCTTGAATGTTTTGTTGGAGTCGGGATCATGTAACTCAACGACATATCTGGTAAAACCTTGGTGATTAGGAATGGACCTGACCACCGAGATTTTGGTTTCCATGGGAAAATTTTCAACCTTGATTTGTTTAACAGTACCTTATGCCCTGGTTTATGTTGTATGCGCACTAACTTCTCATCATGTTTCTTTCTGGCCTTTTCTTTGTGGAAAAAATAACCAAGCCCCAAGATCAACAAGAACAAGCAAAATATATAAATACATGAATGAATAAATTGAAGTATGGCGGAATCATACTCACAATACTTGAAAATGGATCTTAGATGATGCGAAAACTCCTCCCTTGTGCAGTGAAGCTCTCGGCCAAGAAGAAAAGAGGGACTCCAAGTCGAGTTTGATCCTTCCAATCTCAAGGATTAGCTTCCCATATCACCTATGTATGATCCCTTTAAGGTGCTAGCCTTTGTTGTGATTTTGAATGCACAACTTCTTCAAATCTTGCCACAAAAATTGAAGAAAGGAGAGCCAAAAACTGCTTGCAAGTTTCGGCAATGTGAGAGAGAAAAGTTGAGTGATTTTTGTTACAAAAAATCAATTTATATTTATGCCATAATATTTATTAAATTAATAATAAACTTATGACACAAATCATGCAATGGCTTAGAGTGTCAAACACTCAATTTCCATGCAAAACCATTGAGTGCATTGTACACTATCTCCATGCAATGCATTAGAATTAAATAATGCATAATATGACATGTGTCATGTGGGCCCCACACGTTTCCAAATGAAAGTGGGCCCACGTGCACTCACGCGTTCGGGTTCGATATTTCCGAAATACCGAACTTACGTCGCGACGTTAATTAAATCGAATTTAAATAAATAATTGCGCCTAGCGAAATTATTATTTACGTCGCTAACGAATTAATTCTAAATTAACTCGTTTGCCCGAATTAAAATCTAATTTTAATTTCGCGTCGAAATCGAATTTCGATTATTATATCGAATATAATAATTTTACGATCAATTCCAAATTAATCGTTCTCTCTCTATGTATCGACTAGTATCGGATGATCACATGTAAGGCCTGGGGCTGGAGATGTGTCTGCCCCGTACGATACACATATCGGACATCAAGCCCCAGTCTCTTTGAATCGGATAATCCTGACCTAGTCATATTATCCCGATGGTTGCAACCATTATAGAGTACTAGTTCTGTATCCCCCCCCTCGCGATCATCAATCTCCATATGTCTGAAGTGATACTTCCATCTTGACATCACACCCAATACACTACGATTCTCGATAAATCCAGAAGAGGTGTACACAGAACCGTTAAAGCCTGGACCACCAAAACTAAGTTTACCGATTGTCGTAAGTACTAGCGATGCAAGTCTCAGGTTAAGATCATATGCACCTACCCTGAAGCGGACTCCATAGACACGCAGACATAGTACCAATGGGATTCCGCGGGGTCTATCCAGAGCGAAGCGTTTTCCCGTACCATCGGTAAAACACAACCTCCTACCGCACTTGCATAAGTATCCTATACTTAAATATATGAGAACTATGCCGTTGTGCCCTCACAACACACAATGCAGTACAGTGCAAGTAGTATTCCCTACTATTCTATTCCGCATTATCGATGTCCAATCTCGATAATACTACGACTAGGGATATTTAATGATTAAACCTTTATGGATTGATACCGTCTCATATCATCACAATCAGGAACTAATCATAGGGACTCTTACCATTTATATCAAAGTAAATAAATTACAAAACGGTAAAAGGCAATTTCATTACTACATAGTTAATTTTGTACAATAATACAATATCATTTACAAAATAGTGACGCTATGGGTCATAACTGTCTAACAATCTCCCACTTGGCCTATAGCCAGTCACTCAAGCATCTAATACCTGAACTATGTATGTGTCGCTCAAACTTTTCCCGAGGAATTATTTTCGTCAGCGGATCTGCAATGTTGTCCTCTGATGCGATCTTTTCGATCTTCACATCGCCACGATGTATGATCTCTCGAATCAGATGGAATCGTCGAAGAACATGTTTGGATCGTTGATGAGACCTTGGTTCCTTAGCCTGCGCTATGGCCCCGCTATTGTCACAATACAATAAAACGGGCTCAGCTGCTAATGGAACTACTCCTAATCCAACTAGGAATTTTCGGATCCAAACCGCTTCCTTTGCTGCTTCAGCTGCTGCAATGTACTCCGCTTCAGTTGTTGAATCGGCAACAGTATCTTGCTTGGAAGATTTCCAGCTCACTGCTCCGTTATTCAAGCAAAAAATGTACCCGGTTTGCGACTTGAAGTCGTCTCTGTCGGTTTGGAAACTTGCATCGGTATACCCAGATACCTCAAGTTCTCCATCTCCATAGATTAAGAAAACATCCTTAGTTCTCTTAAGATACCTAAGGATACTCTTAACCGCCATCCAGTGATCCTTTCCTGGATCGGCCTGATATCGACTACACATGCTCAAAGCATAGGACACATCAGGTCGTGTACATATCATGGCATACATGATCGATCCAACTGCCGAGGCGAACGGAGTCCGACTCATGTTGTCTCTCTCATCTTGTGTTTTAGGACACATGTCCCTAGATAGATAGACGCCATGTGATGTTGGCAACAGTCCCCTCTTGGACTGATCCATGTTGAATCTCTTCAACACTTTATCAATATATGTACTCTGGGAGAGTCCAAGTAGCCTTCTAGATCTATCCCTGTAGATCTTTATTCCTAGAATAAAAGCTGCTTCTCCCAGATCTTTCATGGAGAATTTCAATGAAAGCCAAGCTTTCACCGACGTTAACATGGGAATGTCATTGCCTATAAGCAATACATCGTCGACATAAAGGACAATAAAAGTCAGTGCACTCCCACTAACCTTCTTATATACACAAGGATCATCTACGTTTTGATGAAATCATATTCTTTTA
The DNA here is from genome assembly GCA_019454045.1 of Zanthoxylum bungeanum. Taxonomy (NCBI): domain Eukaryota; kingdom Viridiplantae; phylum Streptophyta; class Magnoliopsida; order Sapindales; family Rutaceae; genus Zanthoxylum; species Zanthoxylum bungeanum. The sequence goes on from SKCR01034592.1 coordinate 110,845, forward strand.
TGACCTCATCAAAACGTTGGTTCCATGACCTCGATGCTTGCTTCAGTCCATAAATGGACCGATTTAACTTACAAACCTTGTTTGCAAGTCTTGGTGCGATAAAACCGTCAGGTTGTTGCATATAAACATCCTCCAACAGGTTTCCGTTAAGGAAAGCGGTTTTAATGTCCAACTGCCATATTTCGTAATCGTAATATGCAGCTATCGCAAGCATTATCCGAATGGATTTAATCATGGCAACGGGTGAGAGAGTTTCGTCATAATCAACTCCAAGTTGTTGACGATACCCCTTCGCTACGAGCCTAGCTTTGTACGTTTGTACGTTGCCATCCATGTCGGTCTTCTTCTTGAAGACCCATTTGCATCCAATAGGCTTTACGCCTTCTGGTGCATCAACTAGTGTCCAAACTTGGTTGGTATACATGGAATCCATTTCGGCCTTCATGGCCTCTTGCCATAAAGTGGATTCGATACCTTGTATCGCTTCCTCATACGTAGCCGGTTCAGTATCCTCAATAAGATTAATATCTACATGAGGTGAGATCAGGAATCCATACCTCTCAGGTATTACCCTGACTCTCTCCGACCTACGTAGTCCTTGTGTAATTGAAGATTGTGGTTCAGTCTCATCCTGGATGGACTGTTCATGTTCCGTTCTCGATTCATTGCCAGGAACAGTATCACTACGACTTTCATCGAGTTCTACTTTCCTCCCACTAAAGACTGCATTTAGGAATTCCTTCTCAAGGAAAACCGCATGTAGAGCAACAAATACTTTGTTCTCTTGTGGGTAATAGAAGTAATATCCTTTGGTTTCCTTAGGATATCCAACAAATAGGCATTTATCTGATTTGGGTTCAAGTTTGGTACCTTCCAAACGTTTGACGTATGCCCAGCAACCCCAAATCTTCAGGAATGAGAAACCTGGTTTCTTTCCTGTCCATATCTCGTACGGAGTCTGTTCAACAGACTTGACGGAACCCTATTCAAAATAAGAATTGCACTTTCTAATGCATGTCCCCAGAAGGATATAGGTAGCTCAGTGCGACTCATCATCGACCTTACCATGTCAAGCAAGGTACGGTTTCTCCGTTCAGACACACCATTTAATTGTGGTGTTCCAGGAGGAGTCCATTGTGAAAGAATACCATATTCTTTCAAGTAATCTTGAAACTCATTACTTAAGTATTCGCCACCACGGTCCGACCGTAATGTCTTAATACTCTTGCCTGTTTGTTTTTCAACTTCGTGTCGAAACTCTTTGAATTTCTCAAAAGTTTCGACTTGTGCATCATTAGATACACATAACCATAACGCGATGCATCATCCGTAAAGGTTACAAAGTATCGATATCCACCTCTAGCCTGGCTAGACATGGGCCCACAAACGTCACTATGAACGAGGGCTAACAGTTCAGTGGCGCGTTCACCTTTACCACTAAAAGGTGATTTAGGCATTTTGCCTAATAAACAAGATTCGCAGACGTCATATGAATTTGGATCAAATCCGTCCAAGTACCCACTCTTCGAAAGTGTGGATATGCGAGTCTTGTTGATGTGTCCCAGACGACAATGCCACAAATAAGTTTCTTCTTTGGATTACTCATTTTGAGCCTTTGTTTGTTATTTTACGTTTTGGAGATTTATTTATATTCAAAATATAAAGACCATTATTTGCATCGGCAGTGCAAATTTCTGCATCATCTTTATATAAATAACACCTGGTGTTTTTAAATACAAAAGTGTACCCATACTGGGTTAACAAAGATACAGAAATAATATTCCTAGTTAAACTAGGAACAAAATAACAGTCATTTAGTTTAAGTACATGCCCCGAGGGCAGTTCCAAAACAAAAGTGCCTACGGCCAAAACAGCAACAGAAGTTCCATTTCCAACTCGTAGATCTACCTCCCCCGAAGCCAGTCTCCTGCTATCATGCAGATCCTGCACATCAGTACAAATATGAGAACCACAGCCAGAATCAAAAATCCAATTTTTATTAAGACTAGAAGTAGTCATATTTATCTCAATAACAAACATACCTGAGGCCGGTGCCTTGCCCGCCTGTATGTCCTCCTTGTGTCCCTTGTTCATGCGGCAGTCACGCTTCCAGTGACCTTTCTTGCCGCATTTCAGGCAAACATCTTGAGACTTGTCCCTTGGCTTCCCAGAAGCCTTTGTTGACTTGGCCTTGCCTTTGTTTCTATGCTTTTTCTTCTTAACACCCCCAGTTGCCTTGAGCCCAGCTTTCGGCGTTTGAGATGTTGATGCAAAGTGCGCCTCGCGCTTGTTGCCTTTCAGAAGCTCTTTCTCTAACTCCTTGAGAATCGATAATAACTCTCCAAGAGTATCATCCGAATTCATCAATTTGTAGTTGATGACAATCTGTTTCCAATATCGGGTAGTGACTGTAGAAGTACATCTATAGACAGCTCAGCCTCCAAGACTATACCCATATTAGCCAATTCATCAATATCGGCTATCATTTGAGTCCCATGGACCTCAACAGAACTACCATCAGTCATACGGGAGCGAAAGATTTTCTTCACTAACTCGTACCTCGCCATCCGCTTATTAGTGCGGTGAAGATCTTGCAATCTTGCCATCATAATATAAGGATCCAAGTCTCTATTCTGGCGGCGAAAGTGTTGAGTCATTGAAGCAAGCATGATCGACTGAGCCGTGTCACAATCATCACTGTGAGTTTTCCATAACTCCAGCTCAAGTGGCTCAGTGGGCTTAGGCCCGAGAGGTTTTTGTATCGTATACAGTATCCTCTCCGCCCCAAGGACTATCCTTAGGTTCATTTCCCAGTCGGCGAAGTTGGTGCCCTTGAACACACATTATCACCCATGATTATGTCACGGACATTTCCTTTGTTTGCCATCTTAACTACGATAATCTAATTATCTAGTTAACGATATGTGGGTACAGTCAAACTGTTACATAAAAAAAAAATAACATTGTATTAGTCCAACTAATATGTAAATATTGACGAAATAAGTTGTGTAAGCGCGTAAAGCTAAGTATCTGAACGATAATTGCAAATTCAATACTAGCCTCCCACTATTTTCTGCAAGTTTCTAACCCTCTGTTGAGTACTCGGGAATCCTATTTCCTAGTGGGCTAGGATCCCGTTAAATAACACACAACCTTGACTTTGGCCAACAAATTGTATGATATTTAACTAGGTAGATCTCGAAGATCAATTGGATCCCATCCAATTCCTAGATCCGGTAGGTGGACATCTAAGTCCGAAACATATACATATGTCAATGCATCCAATACATTTTCCTAACCATTTCCTCTGAATCAACTAAGCCTTGGCTTTGGCACAACAAACCTAATGATTCCAGTTAAGCGGGACCCATTGACGAGGAAGGTTTCGTAATCAATGTCGATGGACAAGAAGTGATCTTGACTTTGGCCAACAAATCACAACAGGACACCGATGTGGAACAAAACTCTCATGATTCAAACACATCCTCAATTGACAAAGGTCTTGACTTTGGCCAACAAACCAATGCCAATTTCGGATCTTGAGAAAGAATCATTCAACGGAAGGAAAATTTCTTAATATTGTTTGAGGGATTTTTCGCGTAATTGGCAACCAATTAATTTATCTTTGTTAGGTCTCATCATCATACACCCTTAAGCATGCTTCTAAAACATCATAAAGCGCGTAAAGTAAAGTAATAGCGATATACGGATGGATATGAACAACAACTTGTTCCTAGAACAAATCACTCCCTTTCCTCTCCCCGCTAGCACTATTCTACTCTTACCCAATTACATAATACAATAAGAGAAACCTCATTTACATTGAGGGGAATTAGGTGAGAAGAGAATACAAAGAGACAATAAGAGAAAGGCTGGACACGCAGGTCCAATTTATAAATTCTAAATTTACAATAATTTCTAAAATTACCTTTCCCTTCTAATATCCATCCGATATACACTATTCATACATCACATCCACATTCATTCATTCAAGGCATGTTATACAACCAATCAAATCCAATTAATTAGTCTTTAATTAGGTGACAATACAATGTTCAAACAATTGTTTGCATTTGCGAGTCCAACTCAATTTGAGAATAAATACTTATAGTATGAATTCACGAATTATATCGAACTACTCGTTAAATCCAATTTAAGTCGTATTCAATACTAATCCTATTATTTAATTCTAAATTAAATATTTACACTTTTATTGTGCTTTTATAACTTAGATTCCAAATCTAATACAATCGGGTCTCAAAGCCCAACTAACATCTAATGTCCGTTTAATTAAAGTCCGATGGGCTTTCAATTGATTTCTTTAGGCTTGGGTTTTGGTCAATGTATGGTCAAACCCAATTACCAAGCCCAATAAGGAATCACCCTCATATGCCATAAAATCAATATCAAGCCCATAAGGCCCAATTAAACATAAAAGCCCATTTATTACATTTGGGCTTAAATGGTGTGATTTAGGCCCATTTTGGATCCAATCCAAATGGTCCAAATCTACTTGGCCCAACCAAGCCCATTATGTCCAAATATAATAGTTTTAGGCCCAATTCAAAATTAAGCCCAACTAACCAATTTTAAAATTCCAAATTTTATAACTTAATTAATTAAAGTGTATTATCATGATTAATCCTTTAAATCAATATTCCAAAATATCAAATTAATCCATTAATCATATTTTATCTTAAATATATGTCCAACATTATTTATCAAAAAAAAAAATCAAGTCCCTAATCCTCCATCAAGCATTCGGCCAAGGTGATTAATGGTTCCGATTTCGTTTTCAATCCAATCGAGTTACAAATCATCATTCCATATTGTTTCAAGTCATCTAATGTCTTAAAATTAAAAAATCATCTAGTCCATATGCTTGCATGTATTCGGCCAAGCCTCATTTGGGTTGGAAAAATTAATCCATTTATTTCCATGAAATTGATGATGTATAATCTAAATAACATACATCTAAGCATATTTAATCAAGCAAACTCATCAAATCATGCTTCATACAATTTTCCCAAATAACATCCTAATATATTTGCATGCTCTTTAAGCTCAATGATACCATTGTTGGAAAAAATAACCAAGCCCCAAGATCAACAAGAACAAGCAAAATATATAAATACATGAATGAATAAATTGAAGTATGGCGGAATCATACTCACATACTTGAAAATGGATGCTTAGATGATGCGAAAACTCCTCCCTTGTGCAGTGAAGCTCTCGGCCAAGAAGAAAAGAGGGACTCCAAGTCGAGTTTGATCCTTCCAAGCTCAAGGATTAGCTTCCCATATCACCTATGTATGATCCCTTGAAGGTGCTAGCCTTTGTTGTGATTTTGAATGCACAACTTCTTCAAATCTTGCCACAAAAATTGAAGAAAGGAGAGCCAAAAACTGCTTGCAAGTTTCGGCAATGTGAGAGAGAAAAGTTGAATGATTTTTGTTACAAAAAATCAATTATATTTATGCCATAATATTTATTAAATTAATAATAAACTTATGACACAAATCATGCAATGGCTTAGAGTGTCAAACACTCAATTTCCATGCAAAACCATTGAGTGCATTGTACACTATCTCCATGCAATGCATTAGAATTAAATAATGCATAATATGACATGTGTCATGTGGGCCCCACACGTTTCCAAATGAAAGTGGGCCCACGTGCACTCACGCGTTCGGGTTCGATATTTCCGAAATACCGAACTTACGTCGCGACGTTAATTAAATCGAATTTAAATAAATAATTGCGCCTAGCGAAATTATTATTTACGTCGCTAACGAATTAATTCTAAATTAACTCGTTTGCCCGAATTAAAATCTAATTTTAATTTCGCGTCGAAATCGAATTCGATTATTATATCGAATATAATTTTACGATCAATTCTAAATTAATCGTTCTCTCTCTATGTATAGTACTTTATCCAAAAGATAAAGTCTCTCCGTAATTAATCCAAGATTAATCGAGTTTGAATCATACGTCATTGGTGAATCTTCGGGAAGCGACCCAAGAGATCTCTGGATATGTTGGCAGTAAATACGGCTGTCAGATTATCTGAATTACGTACGTACCAAGTACTACGTTTTTACCGATTTACAAGACAAGGTTAGCCTCTAGCAAAACGCCATGCCTACCCAATTCTCCAGAAATATCTTATATCTTAAACAGTCATTGGAATATAGTCTATACCGTAGTATACCGTAGTATCTATCGAACTAGTATCGGATGATCACATGTAAGGCCTGGGGCTGGAGATGTGTCTGCCCCGTACGATACACATATCGGACATCAAGCAACCAGTCTCTTTGAATCGATAATCCTGACCTAGTCATATTATCCCGATGGTTGCAACCATTATAGAGTACTAGTTCTGTATCCCTCGCGATCATCATCTCCATATGTCTGAAGTGATACTTCCATCTTGACATCACACCCAATACACTACGATTCTCGATAAATCCAGAAGAGGTGTACACAGAACCCGTTAAAAGCCCTGGACCACCAAAACTAAAGTTTACCGATTGTCGTAAGTACTAGCGATGCAAGTCTCAGGTTAAGATCATATGCACCTACCCTGAAGCGGACTCCCATAGACACGCAGACATACTACCAATGGGATTCCGCGGGGTCTATCCAGAGCGAAGCTGTTTTCCGTACCATCGGTTAAAACACAACCTCCTATCGCACTTGCATAAGTATCCTATACTTAATATATGAGAACTATGCCGTTGTGCCCTCACAACATGCACATGTGCAGTACTAGTCTATTCCGCATTATCGATGTCCAATCTCGATAATACTACGACTAGGGATATTTAATGATTAAACCTTTATGGATTGATACCGTCTATATCATCACAATCCAGAACTAATCATAGGGACTCTTACCATTTATATCAAAGTAAATAAATTACAAACAGTAAAAGGCAATTTCATTACTACATAGTTAATTTTGTACAATAATACAATATCATTTACAAAATAGTGACGCTATGGGTCATAACTGTCTAACATCTTTGTATAATTTGGCATTCTCAAAAGGCTGAATGTGAATTTCTCCAATTCATTGAGCTGGTGGAACTGTTTCTCTTCTGTTGCTTGTAGTGCAAGAATAGGCTTCTTCAGTACGCAGTACATTTATCTTCAGGCTCCACAGGCAATTGACATGCTTTAAGTTTGTCAGCATAACTTTGCATTGCATTGGAGGTCTGGATGGTACTATTTATCAAATCAAGTCTGAAAAATTCCTCATTCTCGTCATTCGGGAAATTCATGGCTTTAAAAACATTGAATGTTGCTTCTTGGTCTTGTACCCTCATGGTTAGTTCTCTTTTTTGTACATCAATAATGGTTCGACCTGTAGCCAAGAATGGTCTCCTGAGGATGATCATCACGTCTTCGTCTTCCTCCATATCAAGGACAATAAAATCTGCTGGGAAAATAAATTTGTCAACCTTGACCAGCACATCTTCAACTACACCTCTCGGAAATACGAGCGTTCTATCAGTAAGTTGTAGAGAGACTGAGGTAGGCATTGTTTCTCCAATCTGTAGTTTCCTGTAGATAGAAAAAGGCATCAAGTTAACACTTGCACCTAAATCACACAAAGCCTTACCGAAGTCATGTTCTTTTATGGTGCAAGGAATAGTGAAACTGCCAGGATATTTCAACTTCGGGGGAAGTTTCCTCTGAATGATGGCGCCGCATTCCTCCGTCAATGCTACTGTCTCGTAATCTCCCAATCTATGTTTTCGTGAAAGAATGTCTTTCATGAATTTGACATAGCTGGGCATTTCTTCAAAGGCTTCTGCAAATGGAATGTTGATATGCAGCTTTTTGAACACCTCCAAGAATCGAGCAAACTGTTTATCCAATTTGTTTTTCTGGAGAAGCTGTGGAAAATGTGGAGGTAGAGTGATTCTTTCTTGCTCTTTTTCCTTTGCTTCTTTTTTCCTCCATATGTGGAACTGATTCACTGCTTTCTTTTAGAACTCTTCAATGGGTGCCTTGATTCCAACATCTTTGTTGATTTCAGTACCGCTTTTTTAAAATGATGGCATGACATTGCTCATTCCCCATATTTCTTGGATTTGGTTCAGTGTTGCTAGGAAGGTTACCTTGCGGTCTGTAACTTTGAGCATTTGCCAGTTGTCCAATTTGATTCTCCAGTGCTTTTATAGAAGCAGTTAAACTTTGATTCAATGCTGATTGGGCTTGAAACATAGCTTCATTTGATACTGCTTGATTTTGAATTAATGCTGCCTGATTTTGAAACATGGCATCGTATTTTTTTAACTGGGTCAACACTTCCGCTATTCCTGGTTCTTTTTCATGCTCCTGGCTTTGCTGTTGGAATCCTGGTGGTGGATTGTTCATTTGCCCTGAATTGTTGCTCCATGCGAAATTGAGATGATTCCTCCACCCTGGGTTGTAAGTATTGGAATATGGATTGTTCCTCTGTCTGTTGAAATTGTTGACATAATTCACTGTTTCTTTATGTTGGTTTGGCTCTGGTGCTCCTCCATATGGTGAACTTGTGAATCCAGCATTACCTTGCATGCTGAGAGTTTCCATGAATTTGCATATCTGATCCAGCTTGGCATTCACTGTTGTGTTGGCTCCAACTTCATAAATTCCAGTAATTCATTGGATCAAGCTCCTTTCTGTTGGCCACAGTGAATTATTATTAGTCATTTCTTCAATTAGGTCACAGGCTTGATCTTCTCCTTTTGCCATTAAAGCACCTCCAGTAGCAGCATCAATTGTGGTTCTCATGATTCCAGAAATTCCATTGTAGAAGGTTTGGACTTGTAGCCACTTTGCAATTTCATGGTGAGGACATTTTCGAAGTAAATCCTTGAATCTTTCCCAAGCTTCGCAGAGGGATTCTGAATCTTGTTGCATAAAGGATGTGATGTCATTCCTCTACTTTGCAGTTCTGGCTGGTAGAAAGTACTTTGCAAGGAATTTGGAGGCTAGAGTGTTCCAAGTTGTGATGGAACCTGCTGGTAGTGAATGTAGCCAAGATTTTGCTATGTCTTTCAAGGAATATGGAAAAACTCGCAGTCTCATTGCTTCTTCAGCTGCTCGGTTGTAATTGAAAGTACCGCAAACTTCCAGGAAGTTGTGGGCATTAGGATCTTCAGTTGCATTACCCCCAAACTGTACTGACTGCTGAATCATCTGAATGCATGTTTTGATGTCACACACATTTACTGGTAATGTATAAAGTACAATACAGGAAATGAAGCCGTCAACCACCGGAATGGTTATGTCTCAAATGGAAATTGGTGGTGCAACTTCCAACGGTTCAGGCTCCATATTAACGATTGCTTCTTGGCCTTCTCGCCTTTCCCTTCTTAACTATCTGATGGTTCTTTCAATTTTTGGGTCAAGCGGTCGGAGTTCAAAGCTTCAGGTTCGTCTCATGTAGTGTCTGAGAACCTGAAACACAAGAAAACAAAAATAATAAATAAAAAGAAAATTAGATACAAGTAAGGTATCTAACCTCAAAATTAATAGTGAAAGATAAATAAGTCCCCGGCAACGGCGCCAAAAACTTGATCGGTGCGTAATCACACGCGTATAACGCAAGCGCACGCATCGTTCAAGTAGTATAAAAAGTATTGATCCCACGAGGACTTAAAATCTTTTGTTATCAATTTATGAAGTTAAATGTTTACAAGTATCTAATGGATTGATTGTTTGATTGGGTGGTGACTTTAAAACTTAAAACAAGTAAATAAATTGCTTGAAAGTAGATTGAAGAAAATTCAAATTTATAAAACTATCCAGGGTTGTGAATCATTCCAATATCTTTTAAAAGATGAATTGGTTATTTTACATTTGTGTAATATACTGGTTTATTAACCTGGAACACGAAATTATGTAAAAGCCTCTTCCGATGGTCAAATACAAATACCCAGTATAACTCAATTAATCATATTCCTATGTTAACCAAGTTATTTGAATTCATTAAGATTAAGTTTCAATTATGGCTACCCCCGCCCGACAGGAATATTCCTATCTTGTAAGGAAATCTATTAAAGGGTTATCTATCCTCATGGAAGATCGTGAGCTATTAAGTCTAAGGTCTTAAACCTAAAATCCCTTTTCGAAGTTCATTTTAAGTTTACCGAATCAATCTTATTAATGGTCTGTTAACAATAAACCTTTATATTACCCAAACCATAATTTAACCCCTTATAAACTGGTGATATTGGACTTCATCAAAACCCCAGATAATTGGCTTAGTTACGACACATATTTACGGGTAGTAAAAGCTTAAATAAAATAAAAGACATAAAGTAAAATGCTGAAAAGTAAATTGCTGAAAAGTAAATGACGGAAAGTAAATGCTGAAATTAAATACTGAAAATTAAATGCTGAAAAGTAAATGCTGAAAGTAAATTGCTGAAAAGTAAATAAAGTAAAAGTACAATAAAAGAAAATACTGAGGTAAAAGGATCCACTGCTGGTAATGTAGGAAGTACAATACAGGAAATGAAGCCGTCAACCACCGGAATGGTTATGTCTCAAATGGAAATTGGTGGTGCAACTTCCAACAGTTCAGGCTCCATATTAACGATTGCTTCTTGGCCTTCTTGCCTTTCCCTTCTTAACTGTCTGATGGTTCTTTCAATTTTTGGGTCAAGCGGTCGGAGTTCAAAGCTTCTGGTTCGTCTCATGTAGTGTCTGAGAACCTGAAACACAAGTGTAACACCCTGCCAGAGGCAGGATGCTACCGGCATGAGACATGATTGACCCATCTCCATAAGCCCTGAATCTACCGAAAATTCGGCATGATGTATCCTAAAAACTGGACAACCTGGATCGCAGTCCAGAACTAAAGACAATCTAAGATTTCCCCAAACAAATAAAAAGACCTCAGGTCCACACAAATCTCATCAAAATCATATCCTAAGGGCTCCGCCCACACCATCTATCAACACTCAAGGGCTCTGTGCCCACCACATCACTAATAATCAAACATTTATTTAATATATATATACACACAATATGCTTAGTACGACAAAGTAATAACCAAAGATTTTAACTTCTTAAACTTCTAAACTTCTTCCAGGATACTTGCGAGGGTGACTGCCGCTTGGGTGATCCGCGTCTCGAGCATGACTTCCAAAAACTGAATTGGTTGACCTGTCTGCTCGCCAACCTGCAAAACTAGCAAACTGGCTTGGTGTGAGTTTTAAAAACTCAGTAAGTACCCATACTAATATTACAACTAACAAGTCAAATATTTCAGCAGTTTATCAGATTTATAAATTATTACAAATTCGAGTCTATCAACTTGTTATTATTCTTTATTCTTAATTCATATTAATTCTTCACATTTTCATATCAACATATGTGCTAATCTATTAGCTACACTCAAAGCATACAAAGCAAAACTCATATACATCTATACTATTATCACAATTATCTAACTTTGAAATATCATCGAATTGGTATGTTAAATAAACTTTCCTTAACTTCTTTTCATTACAATAATCTTATAATGGCTTAACAATCAAGATTCATAAGCATTTACACATACCGTAACACACCTCTCTTACATTCATGCTAATACAGCTTAACAAACGCGCCTTATAACATCTAATGTTACATTAGTTTTCAAATCCATTCATTCATTTATTCATTTCACAAAAGCATTCATTATCCATATAATCTACGAGTTCCATCATACACGTACATACACACAGTTACACACACAATCATCATACAACCAACCACGAAGCACATTTAGTAACCAATACATATCACGGCACACCAAAACTCATCGCACAACTTTTCATACACAAGCACATACACGACAAATAATCCAAACATTATTCAAATACTTATATACATACATATATTTCAAACATACGAATATACATCTTATTACGAAATCAAATCTCATAACTATCACAGTCTTCCCATCTCTTCATTTATCGATCAAATCATATTCTTTACTTATCGGTGAACATTCACCATTCATATATGTATCCAATCTCGGACTAGACTTAGCCTATACCAACCCAACCTCTATACCACTAGATCATATGCATGTCATTAATAAACTTATTCCATTAACACACATCTACACATATAAATACAAATTTAGAAAACAATACTTATTCCTTTCTGCCGACCTACCATACACAAATTATCCATGGCATATCATCACATACCAATACAAACAGGTGTATCAATACTATACAAATACTTTTTCATTTATGTACACATATACATGTCATTACACATTCATACACTTACATACATATACGCATGCATATAGACATTGAGCTCGTCAATTACTTCACTTTATAGCATAGCAATAACTAAAAATCCATACCTGTGGAGGTCGATAAACTTAACGATACATGTTCTCGAACTCTGTCTCAAGAGTATCTCTAACTATCATCGTATTATCTTAAACACTTCAATCATTTACATATATATATACAAATTTTTATATAAATATATATATATATATATATATATATATATATATATATATATATATATAAAACTTATATCAACAAATTAAGTATTTCTCACATGAGTTACTTACCTGGCTTCGCGGACACTCCTGACCTGGATCCGATCTGTCAGAACAAGTAACAAAACATGGTCAGAACCGCTATTTGCGGAATTCTTGACTTATCAATAATAAACTTCCGGACTTCCCTGGAATATCTGAATCTCATTCGATTCATACGATTTCACTTTCATTACTCTTAATATGCCACATATACCACTTTAAACTAACTAAATGACTTAGATTCTCGATCTATGCGTTTGCGGGAGATTTTGCGGAAAAATTTCCGCAAACGCTACGGAAGGGTCCCGAACCCTTCGAACTCATCCGGAACTATTCAATCATGCTCGCCATGTTATATTTTAGACATATCCATATTTACCGTCATCTACACTCAGTCGCGTGAGAAACTCTATTTTACCGGAAACTCGCTAATTCTACCGGATCGATCTAATTTGTTCCGTTTCCGCTCGGATTCTACCACATGCATCGTTTTAACATATTATATCACTTCAAATTCATTTCATGTCAATTCGCTACACTACGGAACTACTGGAAGTATCCGAATATATAAAGGTAAACTTTAAAATAACAAATTTTTAACGGAGAGTCGTACCGAAATTTTGAGGGCATATTCGGACTCCCAACGGCCATACGAACGCGCTGGTGTCGACGGAATTCTGATCGGAGCTACTGTTCACCTGGGTTTACTGTTCATGTGCGCGTTCCTTCCTCGTTTTGTGTGCAACCGGCCGCTGTTCGGCGAAATCGACTCCGCATACTCGTAGTACTCGTCGAGGGCTTCGATTTGGCGGGTGGATCGGGCCGTGAAACGAAGCGACGAGCCGGAACCGCGAAACCCAAAGCCGCGAGTCTTTCCTTCAAAATCTCAACGTTTCTGGCGACATCTTCGTCGCTGCTGGTGGCCGGTCTCTGCAGGGTCGCCGGACGAAGTTGCCGGTGGTGGTCCGCCGGTGTGAGGCCGGCCGAAGGCCGCCGGCGACGCTGCTGCTTCCTCTCTCTCTCTCTTCGCGTTTCTCTCTGTTTTTGCGTTTTGTATTTCTTGTTTTTCTTTTCTTATTTTTTGTAATTGAAAAATCAGTAAACAAAATATCACACTTCCAAAAATTACCATAATGCCCCCACATATAAGGGTAATTTCGGAAATCTGCAGTTTTGAAGCCCTTCCGGCGTGATTTTCGAAAAATGTTCAACGCGAAAATTGTTCGTCTCGGAAAAAAGAGTCCGATGGTTTAAGAATCAACTCAATCAGAGATTGTTTGCTATTTCCCGTGATCGAAACCGCAAACTTTACGCGTACAATAAAAATCGCGTAACTGATTTCTGAGACGACGCGTCTTCTAATGCGACAAATCTTCACTTTATATTTTTCCGACCCATAAATCATCACTTGAACTCTTATTCTTCATTACCATCCTGTTCCAAATCCTTAACTTTAATTCGAAAACTTTCTCGCACTGTTTCGAAAAATTCGGGATATTACAACAAGAAAACAAAAATAATAAGTAAAAAGAAAATTAGATACAAGTAAATGTATCTAACCTCAAAATTAATAGTGAAAGATAAATAAGTCCCCGGCAACGGCGCCAAAAACTTGATCGGTGCGTAATCACACGCGTATAACGCAAGTGCACGCAACGTTCAAGTAGTATAAAAAGTATTGATCCCACGAGGACTTAAAATCTTTTGTTATCAATTTATGAAGTTAAATGTTTTCAAGTATCTAATGGATTGATTGTTTGATTGGGTGGTGACTTTAAAACTTAAAACAAGTAAATAAAATTGCTTGAAAGTAGATTGAAGAAAATTCAAATTTATAAAACTATCCAGGGTTGTGAATCATTCCAATATCTTTTTAAAAGATGAATTGGTTATTTTACATTTGTGTAATATACTGGTTTATTAACCTGGAACACGAAATTATGTAAAAGCCTCTTCCGATGGTCAAATACAAATACCCAGTATAACTCAATTAATCATATTCCTATGTTAACCAAGTTATTTGAATTCATTAAGATTAAGTTCCAATTATGGCTACCCCCGCCCGACAGGTATATTCCTATCTTGTAAGGAAATCTATTAAAGGGTTATCTATCCTCATGGAAGATCGTGAGCTATTAAGTCTAAGGTCTTAAACCTAAAATCCCTTTTTGAAGTTCATTTTAAGTTTACCGAATCAATCTTATTAATGGTCTGTTAACAATAAACCTTTATATTACCCAAACCGTAATTTAACCCCTTATAAACTGGTGATATTGGACTTCATCAAAACCCCAGATAATTGACTTAGTTACGACACATATTTACGGGTAGTAAAAGCTTAAATAAAATAAAAGACACAAAGTAAATGCTGAAAAGTAATTGCTGAAAAGTAAATGACGGAAAGTAAATGCTGAAATTAAATACTGAAAATTAAATGTTGAAAAGTAAATGCTGAAAGTAAATTGCTGAAAAGTAAATAAAGTAAAAGTACAATAAAAGAAAATACTGAGGTAAAAGGATCCACTGCTGGTAATGTAGGAAGTACAATACAGGAAATGAAGCCGTCAACCACCGAATGGTTATGTCTCAAATGGAAATTGGTGGTGCAACTTCCAACGGTTCAGGCTCCATATTAACGATTGCTTCTTGGCCTTCTCGCCTTTCCCTTCTTAACTGTCTGATGGTTTTTTCAATTTTTGGGCCAAGCGGTCGGAG
Organism: Zanthoxylum bungeanum; assembly: GCA_019454045.1. NCBI lineage: Eukaryota > Viridiplantae > Streptophyta > Magnoliopsida > Sapindales > Rutaceae > Zanthoxylum > Zanthoxylum bungeanum. Next base: position 126,116 of record SKCR01034592.1, read on the forward strand.
TTCAAAGCTTCTGGTTCGTCTCATGTAGTGTCTGAGAACCTGAAACATAAGAAAACAAAAATAATAAGTAAAAAGAAAATTAGATACAAGTAAAGGTATCTAACCTCAAAATTAATAGTGAAAGATAAATAAGTCCCCGGCAACGGCGCCAAAAACTTGATCGGTGCGTAATCACACGCGTATAACGCAAGCGCACGCATCGTTCAAGTAGTATAAAAAGTATTGATCCCACGAGGACTTAAAATCGTTTGTTATCAATTTATGAAGTTAAATGTTTACAAGTATCTAATGGATTGATTGTTTGATTGGGTGGTGACTTTAAAACTTAAAACAAGTAAATAAAATTGCTTGAAAGTAGATTGAAGAAAATTCAAATTTATAAAACTATCCAGGGTTGTGAATCCTTCCAATATCTTTTTAAAAGATGAATTGGTTATTTTACATTTGTGTAATATACTGGTTTATTAACATGGAACACAAAATTATGTAAAAGCCTCTTCCGATGGTCAAATACAAATACCCAGAATAACTCAATTAATCATATTCCTATGTTAACCAAGTTATTTGAATTCATTAAGATTAAGTTCCAATTATGGCTACCCCCGCCCGACAGGTATATTCCTATCTTGTAAGGAAATATATTAAAGAGTTATCTATCCTCATGAATGATCGTGAGCTATTAAGTCTAAGGTCTTAAACCTAAAATCCCTTTTCGAAGTTCATTTTAAGTTTACCGAATCAATCTTATTAATGGTCTTTTAACAATAAACCTTTATATTACCCAAACCGTAATTTAACCCCTTATAAACTGGTGATATTGGACTTCATCAAAACCCCAGATAATTGGCTTAGTTACGACACATATTTACGGGTAGTAAAAACTTAAATAAAATAAAAGACATAAAGTAAAATGTTGAAAAGTAAATTGCTGAAAAGTAAATGACGGAAAGTAAATGCTGAAATTAAATACTGAAAATTAAATGCTGAAAAGTAAATGCTGAAAGTAAATTACTGAAAAGTAAATAAAGTAAAAGTACAATAAAAGAAAATACTGAGGTAAAATGATTCACTTTTATTACTTCTATTTTAGATATCTCCATTAATATAATATATTAACTTTGCATGATAATTACCAACCAGCCATATAGGCGGTATCCAGATTAAGTCAAATTAATAATTAATTACCAACCGACCAATCAGGCGGTATCCAGTTTAGTCAGGTTAAAACCAATTTAAATAATTACCAACCGACCAATATGGCGGTATCCTTGTTAAGTCAGGTTTTAACTAGTTTATATATTATAATTAAGGGAGATTAATCTAAATATTAGTAATAAAAGTTTTACCTTTTACCCCAGCAAGGGGTAGTTACCTCCTCATTACTGAAAAGTAAAAACTGAAAATTAAATAAAGAAAAGTATTGTGCGTAAAAGTAAATTGTAGAAGGTAAAAACTGAAAAGTAAAGAAAAGAAAGTGCGAAAGCTGAAATTAATTACTGAAAGCTGTAAATAAACAAACAAGATACAATCTTCTTAGTATTCTTAAGGAATTCCTTAGAAGAAAGTATGAATTTACAAATGAAATGGCTTGGTATTTATAGGCAAAAATTTTCCTCCATCAAATCATCCACCAAATCCATTATTAATTGCTCCACTAATTTCTCCACTAATTGCTATCATGTTTGGTGAGAGTTTGACTATTTTTATTATTTATTTATTTATTTATTTTTTTGGTTTGGAAATGACTTTAATAATTACGCATAACACACTTCTGGATGTTTCATCAATTTTGGTCATGAAATATTCAGTATTAGAAATTATTTTGTTCTTCAAAGTTGTAGATCTTTGAGCCTTCTTTAATCTGGAACTTGAATCAGCTCACTCCGATATCAGAATAAAAAGTTATGCCCAAAATACGACAGTTACGTAAAATTGGAATTTTCGAAACTGCACTTCGTTAAAACACTCTTTCAAGTTTCCAATCTCCAAAATTAATATGTCAAGTCCAATTTTTGCCCTTATTTAACCCACATTTCGTCCTAATGATTTCATTGAGTCTCAATATTATTTTATCTGCAAAATAAACTAAAACACATCAAAACATTCATCAAACCCGAGAAACTAAACAAAATATTAAGTAAAAGGGGCGGTAAATATTGATATATTTTCCGCTCATCAGCTACTGGTCATTTTTTTTTGGGATAAGGTAAATATATTAACCAAAACTATACAAGAGCATAGGGGCATACCCCAGACAACTAGAGAGCCCTTATAGTAGAAAAACTGAAAGGCTACAAATAAAACAAGACCATCAGAAGATGTCATTAGGCAAGCGCCATGAGAGGTGAAGCCATTTATTATCATAAGATGGTTTCACTCTCCGCAGTAAACTGGCATGAGTCGGACAGTAAACACAATATCATAAACTAGAGCACTGACAGGGCGAGGGTCACATCATGCATGCGGGCATTCCTCTACCTCCAGATGTAGTAAACTAACGCAGCAAATGAAATCCGAACAAGAAGATGACATAATGAGGAATCGATGAACTGATACATCCACTCAACAGTCTACAACCAAACTCGAGAACTCCAATCTACACATGGCCAGCACAGTAGTTCAAACCCGTGAAAAGAAAGAGCATTGGAAGAAAAGGTGATCAATACCATCACCTGAACAACCACAAAGGGCGCATCGCGAGCAAACAGATATACCGAAACTCATTAGACGATCTTGGGTACAAAGGCCACCCTAAATAGTCATCCAAAGCGCGTAGAATAGCTTTACGAAACTAAACAACCCGATACCAACGCATCAAGTTACCCCTCATCCTCATCGCTTCCAAGCACTAAACACTGAAACCTCCCTCTACTGTCATCCTCCCAAACCAACTCATCCTCCCTCATACTAGAAAGATCTGATTGATGGAACCAGGCCAGCTCAAAAAGGGCAACTAACATAGTTGTGGGCCAACTCCAAGAATAGTCAGAGATAATAGTAGCTACTGTAGCTATCCTATCCAAGCCAGAGTCATAAATAACTCCCTCACCCAACGTATCCACAATCGGACCCAGCGGATGCCAGTTATCAAACCACAACAATATATTCTCACCATTCCCAATCCTAAACCTCATTCTCCGACAAGCCCAAGATGACTCTTAGCTGGATGCGAGACCAAGCCTGATAAACCCATACACTGCCAAAGACAATCCTTGATCAAAGAGACCGATGGAGCATCCGCCTTACAAAAAATCATAAGGTCATCTGCAAAATAGAGATGTGTGAGGCGGTCTTTAGAACCATGCCAATGAAACTTGAAACCCCGATCATGAGTCATAGTCTGAGTAAGCCTGTGAGAACTTCCATCGCCAAAACAAAAAGATAAGAAGATATAAGATCACCTTGTCGCAAACCACGGCCCCTAGAGAAAAAACCATTCAGCTCCCCATTAATAGACACATGGAACACAGTAGATGTCATACACTCCCGAATCCAGCCCACCATCCTCTTAGGAAATCCAATAGTCCGCAAAACCTCAACTATAAAATCCCAACGAACAGTATCATAAGCTTTCATTAAATCAATCTTAAGAGCACATCTCGGGGTTCCACCACTCTGATGATAATTTCTCACCAATTCCTGGCACAATAAAATGTTGTTGCTAATACGCCGCCTCGCAACAAAAGCAGATTGATTAGAGTTGACCATTGAAGGAAGGACAATCTTAATCTGATTCATAGTAAGCTTGGCAATACACTTGTAAATAGTGTTACAGTAGGAAATAGGTCGAAAGTCATTATCCTGGGAAGGGTTGGGGATCTTCGGGATCATAGCAATAGACGTGGCTTTAACCTGCTTCAAGAGACGCCCTGAATAAAAAATGGATGAATAGCACAAAGTACATCATCCCCCAATACTCCAAGCCTTCTTAAAGAAACCTGAATTAAACTCGTCTGGACCAGACGCCTTATTGTCCTTTAGAGAAAACAAGACATACTTAATCTCCTCATAAGAAACCTCATAGGCAAGAATCTCCCTATGCTCAACAGACACATGCTTAGTAATAGCAGAATGAAGAATATCCCTATCAATATCCTGCAGACAAGGCTGGGGCCCCAAAAGAGTATCATAAAAAGATATAATCTCCTCCATAACTAAAACATCATCCTCCAGACGAGTCCCATCCTCTTTAGAAATAGAAGTAATCTTACTGCGACAATGATGATTCTTCATAGCATTGAAAAAGAATTCTGAATTCTGATCCCCAAGATTGAGCTATTGCACACGAGATTTCTGTCTATTGAACCCTCCTCAGCCCGACTTAGATCACCATACCATAAAGAAAGTCTCGCATCTTCTGCTAACAAAGCCGAGTCACTAGATTTATCCTACAAAGCACACTGCACCCTATCCAACTCCCTCCTAATCTCCAAGACCCTACCAGAGAGATTAGAAAAGTGCTCAACATTAAACTTCTTCAAAGCCACCTTAACACTTTTTAAAGTACTACACAAGTAAAACATTGGGGTACCATGAACATTAATATCCCAAGCCCTAGCCACAACAGAAAAGAAATCAAGATGATCAGACCAAAAATCAAAGAATTTGAACGAAACTTTCCTCTTTGGGAGCTCAGCAAGCTTAACAACAATATGAGAGTGGTCCGAAACCCGAGGGGGAATAAACCTAGCAACTGAACCTGGGAAGAGACACTCCCAATAGGAGTTAGCAACAACACGATCAAGCTTCCACCAAATAGGAGAACCTGCTTATTAAACCACGTGAAACGACAGCCATAAAACTGAAGATCATCCAAACCAGCCTGACCCAAGCAGCAACCCAAATCATATTTCCAAGACGGCCACGACAAAGAACCACCACTATGCTCGAGAGATGAACGGATGGCGTTGAAATCCCATATAACTAACCACAACGAATCATCAAAGTCACTACCATAAGTTATCACTTATCAGATCGGCCCAAAGCTCCCGACGCTTCTCATACTCTCACTCACCATAAACCACAAAAACCACACAACTCCAAAAAGTAGAAACATGAGACACACGATAATGTATAGCTTGAGAAGAAGAACGAGTAATGCTCACATCAACATTGCTAGGATTCCAGCAAACCCAAATTCGACCAAACGAAAGAACATTAGAATGGCAAAAAAACTTCCACGAATGATTTATAGCTCAGGAAACACTCACAAAATTAATATCATTTACCTTGGTTTCAACTAGACCACACTTAGAAAGCTTCTCATCACGAAAGAACCTTCTAACTTCAACTTGCTTCATAGGGTCATTGAGTCCCCGGATATTCCAGCAACCAAAAATCATTAAAACAGATAGAAAATAAGAACCCACCCAAGTAGATCATTGCCATCTACCCCCTTTCGGGTATTATTATTTCTGACTCCTCTTACCTCCCGAGCACTTAGACTTGTTACCAAAAACAAATTTCTTTTTCTAGCCTTAACAGCTAAAATGTTATCATTGGGAATGGGTGAATCATATAACACAATAGGCGGAATCTCAGCTAAATCAGCCTCAGGAAGATCCTTGACATGCAATGTAGTAATATGGATACATTCACCCTCCTCCCTCTTACCCTCAACCTTCACAACAACTTCCTTAGAAGTATCAACTAGCACAGAAGTAACTGCCGGAGCCGATTCCAAACTCTTAGAAGAACACCCACCCAAAACAAAAACCCTATCAGCAGTATCACCTGAAATCACATCGCCACTCAGTCTTACGGGAGTGGTCAGAGTCACTGCCTTACCTCTCATCTTTTTAGAGACCGAAATCCATGCACCCACCTTATCCTTAACCTCCTCAACCGGAATAGCTTCACTCATAGCATGAGTGGAAGTCTTAGGAACCCAAGTCTGAGAAGGCTTACTTTCCTCCCTACTAGGAGCCTTCCTAGGGCAAGAATTCAACGAATTACCAAAAACCTCAGAAGTAGTACATTTCATAGGAACCCACTTAAATTCGGCCCTAACTTTTAACTATGTACCATTAGGATACTAGAAGTCAATATCCTCCTACCAAAGGGTTCCGAGCATCAATTTCAACACAAACTCGAGCAAAGCTAAGCCGTTTCCTAGAAAGGGTAATATGGTCAGCATTGAGAGGCCTACCAACAACACTTGCCAAAAAACTAAGTCCCTTAGCAGTCCAAAACTCAAAAGGCAGATTGAAAAGTCGAACCCACACCGGAACTTTAAAGATGTCCTCCTTAGTCAAAGGTAAACTCAGTTGCCAAAGCTTAAGAACCAACTGCCTATTAGCTATATGCCATGGGGCTTTGTCCAAAACCGCACAAGCTTCTTGATAACTATCAAATCTAAACAAAAAGAAACCATTTTCTGAGGTCAAAACTTCCCGCAAACAAAGCCTCCCCCAAATCTTGTGAGCAATAGAGTCAACAATTTAAAATGGTAGCCTTTTTCCCACAAAATACCCAACTAATGTGCTACGCCAAAACACACTTCCTTCTTCAGCAACCTCTAAAGGAGGACACACCTTAACCCGTCCGTCGATAACATTTGGTTGAACATAGTGTAAGGAAGTAAAAATAGACACTGGATCAAGAATATCTACTCTGTTGGAACCATTCAACATTTTTGCATAACTCAAAGTACCTACAACTTCACTGCCCCCCAACCCCGGAAGTGTCGGCACTTGACCATTTAGGCACTCGGCAACTGGATTGGCTGCAATAGCAAAAGCAGAATTCACGGTGCCATGTACACCCAAACATGGAGATTTGGAAAATATATGGGCTGCCCTACCAGTTACACTTCCAATACTCATTCCTACCCTAGTAACACCCACAGCAGAATGAGAACCAGCGTTACCTATAGCACAAAAACTCACCACATTAAGACTAGCATCAGTAGCAGAAACAGGCTCTATTACTGCTTTCGAACCACCAATAATAGCCCTTACTGCCGTAACATCAACTGCCCCCAGAACCATTCATCGAAACAACACCCTGTCTCATGGCATAATCGGAACAACCATAATCAAACACTACCTCAGACAGGGAAGACGACAACACAGACCCTGAACACTCAGTTGCCAAAGCATCACCCATGCCTACAGCACCATCAACAACACTACCATGAGCAACCCAACAATTGTTACCACCCTCGGCACCACAAGAAACGGTAAAAACAACCCCAACCGAGGACACCAATAGAACATCCAGCCCCCACTGCCATTCACAACAATAGAACCCAAACCTATCCCCAAACTGCCACAGACCACATCGTCACCAACAATAAATTCAGAACAACCACCTCCACCAGAACCACCCAAATCACCAAGGACAAGCCCACCATAACTACTACCAGATGCGTCACACTCAATCTCAAATGTCTTCTCAAAGTTGGGTAGCACCAAAACTGGTACACTGCACAACTTCATTTTAATATCCTGGAATGCACGCTCATGTCGTTCTCCTCATTTGAAGCCAACATTTTTCTTCACTACTTCAGTCAGTGGTGCTGCAATACTGCTGAAGTCTCTAACAAACCTGCGGTAGAAACTTGTAAATCCATGGAAGCTTCTGACTTCTGTCACAGTTGTCAGTGTAGGCCAATCCTTAATTGCCTTTACCTTCTCTACATCAACTTCAATAGCATCTGCACTTACAACAAAACCAAGGAAAACAATCTTATCTATACAAAAAGTGCACTCACCAAAGTTAGCAAACAGTTTTTCCTGCCTCAACACTTCAAGAACATGCTTCAAATGTGTAACATGTTCATCTAATGTTTTACTATAAACTAAGATATCATCAAAATAAACTACAACAAACTTACCTATAAATGCACGCATAACATGATTCATCAATCTCATAAATGTGGTAGGTGCGTTTGTAAGACCAAATGGCATAACTAACCATTCATACAAGCCATACTTGGTCTTAAATGCAGTTTTCCACTCATCTCCCTCTCTCATACGAATTTAATGGTATCCATTCTTTAAATCAATCTTACTAAAAACTTTGGAACCATGCAATTCATCCAACATGTCATCTAGTTTAGGAATAAGGTGACGATACTTTACCGTTATATCGTTGATCGCTCGATAATCAACGTACATACGCCATGACCCATTTTTCTTAGGAACTAAAAGATCTGGTACCGTACTTGCTTCTGAAGTTCCTTCGTTTCCTCTAGATTGCTTCGGTAGGCTGGTCTGTTGGGAATGACTGCGCCAGATATGAAATCTATCTGGTGTTCAATACCTCTAATGGGTGGAAGTCCACTAGGAATGTCCCATGTCAGCACATCATTGAATTCATGCAAAAAAGATGAAATGGACTCAGAAAGCAAATGGTCAATGTTAGCAATACAAACACGATGATCCTTGTAGACTAGCAAAAGCATAAGCTTGTAGCCTTAAAAGCTCTCTTCGCTTCACCCTCACCCATGTAGAAGCTCTTTTTCACTTGCCGTTTTGTTTCCCCCTTAAGTTCTCTCACACTCCCATTGGGAACATTCAAGCCATTAGCCTTAATTTCCTTACTAGGTTCGATCACACTCCCCTCACGTGTTTTCTCCAAGGCTGTGTTTGCACTCTCGTTCTCTCTATCCCTCTCAAGTTACAACTTGACTTGATCCTTGTGGACTTGTTTCGGTGTAAGTGGGTATAAAGTAATGGGTTTTCCCTTATGCTCAAAGGAATACTTATTCTTGAACCCATCGTGTATGACCTTCCTATCAAACTTCCATGGCCTGCCCAAAAGAATATGTCCTGCATGCATTGGTATCACATAACATAGGACATCATCTGTGTATGGCCCAATGGTAAAGCTCAATAATACATGCTTCGTCGCCTTTATTTTGCCATAATCATTTAACCACTGCAATTTGTAAGGCTTAAGATGGTTCAAACAATCTAATCCCAACCTCTCAACTAAAGTTATACTTGCGACATTAGCACAACTACCCCCATCAATGATCATACTATACCCCTTGCCATTCACACGACATCTAGTGTGAAATATATTCTCTTTCTGCTGATCACTCTCATCCTCAACAATTTGTGCACTCAAAACATGCTTGACAACTAAGGATAAGTTATCCAGTGGGTATGAAGCTCACTCTCTGTCACTAGTATCCTTAATCTTAGGCTCATTATCATCAACCTCAACCTCATTGTTGGTAGAATGTACTTCACACACTTCTTATCAATCATCAAGGTGCGCCTGTTTGGGCACTGTGAAGCATAATGCCTTTGCCAAACACTTGATGTCCTTAGTCTTTGGTGTTGTACTCTCAGGTTTTTGTCTAGCCTTGCTTGGTTTTGTAACTTCTTTACCCTTGGCACTAGGTTCGACCCTTGGCTTATTAAAGCCTTCATCTCATTGATCATTAGGAACCGTTTTCCCCTTCCATGCGGAAGTAGTTTAAGTACCAAATTTGGATGTAGACGACTTCCTCTTCAGTTGCCTCTCTACCTTGATAGCCATGTGAAGCATATCCTCTAAATCAACATAATGATGCAACTCCACCATGTTGGCAATCTCTCTGTTCAAGCCCGGAGAAAATGTGCCATAGTAGCCTCTGTATCCTCCACTACATTCGCCTTGATCATGGCAACCTCAATCTCAGTATAGTAATCCTCTCCACTTCTGGCCCCATATACAGATGTTGTAGTTTTGATACAACTCTCGGTAATAATGGCTGGGTATGAACTGTTTCCTTATGAGACCTCGAAGTTCTTCCCATGTCTGAATTGGCCTCTCATGATTCCTTCTTAGGTTGGTGAAAATCTGATCCCACCAAATCATCGCATAATCAGTGAATTCCAAGGCTACTAGATTGGTCTTCTTCTCATAGGAGTAATGATGACAATTGAAAATCAACTCGATCTTCTTCTCCCAATCCAAAAACGCTTCCAGATCATTCTTGCCCAGAAGTTTGGTATCTTGATCATGATGCTGCTCAAAACTCAAGGGCAAGACTACGCCTTGAGTGCACAAGTATTTTGCCCTTGGTGCTAGCCTGGGCAAATACCTCAAAACTTTTAACTTGAGATTCCTCTAGTCAATTAGACTTAAGGATCCTCAAAATTAGTGGTTTACACTTAAACTTTAGAGTTGCTCACTTATAAAACCCAAGATATGAAAGGTTTTGGTGTAAAAATTTGTAAATAATTCTTTGGGTTTATATAGGTGCTCCAAAGACAATAAAATTAATTAAGAATCCGATGTGGGATAAATGCTAATTAAATCTTAGCCATTGGATCTTAATATAGTGGTTTAATGAGATTATAAAACCCTAATAAAGAGTTTGGGCCGAATTGGAATTCAAAACAAATAAAAAAAAATAAAAAAAAAACGCAATTTTATTATTATTTATTTATTTGCTTATTCATTTTTCAAATTCCCAAATGCCCTTATCATCATTCACCAATCCCTAAGCCACTTTGGAACCTCATAAATGATCTGTTCGTTAATTAAACACATTGAACCATTTATGAACAATTACTACATCAATCATATATGCTGTTAAATTTGTACTATGCACTGTTAACCATTGATTTCGACTTTGTTGTGTGTGACCTTTTGGGTTCCCCTCAAGTTGATAATTTAATCGAACATAAATTATCCTCCGATCAGATGGTCGTTCGATTTCAATGACCAAGGTTGACATCTAGCAAAATGCCAAGGCCCCCAAATGAGAAGGAAAGATATATACCCATTCTGTATGTGATTTCCATATGATACGGTCCCTCGCCTCTCTGTATCCCCACCGTTTGACCTAGGGTATGGAAAGTGTCTACCCATATAGTCAAAGGTATGATGTTGATAGTGTCATGAATTGTGCTAACCCAAGAATCTCACATGATTCTTCCGCTGCAGCCACAGTCTCAAGCACTGATCACACAAACTGGAATACTACTCTTATAAGAAAATATTATTCGAGAGAGTGGCGATTCTCTGTTGTATCTTTACAAAATTTATGTGTTTCAACAAACTTCATGTGATTCGGTACTTGAACGTGTAGAAAATGACTTCCTTCGTGCAACGTAAGCGGCTTAGGCTTTGGGATCGACTTTAAAAAATTTATGCCCTCTCCTTTATGAAAACCAAATCCGACCAGCCCTTGGTGACTTGATTTGCTTCTGAATATGTTTCCCTAAGAACTGTTACAAGGATCTACCACTCGAACTTCCACACTATAACTCATTACCAACAAATCGAAGTGTGGACTTCACTCACAAAATTTATTCTCTAAACTCTTTAGAGAAAATTATTATCACAAAATTTTCTTTCTTTTCTTTCAAAACTTGAAAGAATTATAAATAAAAATCAATCACTTGAGAGGTGGATTTCTTCATTTTGTTGTTAAACATGGAAAGAAAAATGAAGAAGATGAACTAGCACTCTCTCCTCACACCTTGAAATTATTTTCCAAGATTTGCATCTTATTTTTTAAGCAACTTATCTCTTTCAATTATGAAAGTGGTGTGCCAAACAATAGCATGTGAAGTGGACCTAAAGATAATGCAATTAGCTTTGTCTTTAGAGACAAACATGTTGGAGATAAAAGTAAGCCACATGAAATTGTCTATTTGATAATGCAAGGAACATTATCTTAAAGATGATATAATTATCCTATAATTATAAATACTTTAAAATATTATATTAAACTTATTTAATATAGTTTTTCATTTGTGACAAAGTATATTATTAATCTCATTAATAATATATAAATATTATATTAAACTGATTTAATATAGCCTTCATTCTCATGTCACCACATAGACGATCCCGGATCAAGGTCACCATACAAGTATGGAATAGACCGCAGCTATAGATAAACCACAAATAAAGTATCCGCTTTGTTTGCTCTTTATGGACTATTTTAGATTACTAACTTCAGACTTAAAACCTCTTATGTATGACACTCATACACTAAGTCTGAAGGTACATGAGTAATCAAGGGTAAACAAGATAATTTACAATATGCGATTTTAATCAAACATTTTGATAAATGAATAATGTATCTTATTATTTAATAAAATATAATTTTGTTTACATTACATGAAGTTTTAGGGCATATATCCTAACAATCTCCCACTTGCACTGGAGCAAATGGGACATGTCATGTAATCCCAGACCATCTAGGTGACATTCAAACACTTTATTTTTGTGTGTGGATAAAGTAAGTGTATTAACCAAAAGAAAACTATACAAGAGCAAAAAGGCATACCCCAGACAACTAGAGAGGACATGCCCTCCTAGAAGAAAAGCCGAAAGGCTACAAGCAAAAGAAGATCAACATAAAATGTCATCGGGAAAGTGCCAGGATAGGTGAAGCCATTTATTGTCATAAGATGGATTCACCTTCCGTAAAAAGTTAGCACGAATCCGAACATAAAAAACAATATCACTTAGCAGGACAGAAATAGGCCGAAGAGGCGAATCATGAGTGCGGCCATTCATCTCCCTCCATAAATGGTAAACTGACGCGACAAAGGACAGCCGAACAAGGTCTTTGTAAACCGATCAGCCAAGTTCTATGTGGATATAATCTTCGTGACAGAAATGTCTCTTTTCTGCACTATCTCCCTGATGAGATGATACTTTCTCTCTATATGCTTTCCCCTCTCATGGCTTCTTGGTTCCTTGGAATTCGCCACTGCACCACTATTATCTCAATAAAGTGTGAGTGGTTTATCCATATCTGGAACAACTTCCAGATCTCCCAAGAACTTTCAGAGCAAGACTGTTTCCTTAATGCTTCGCAAGCTGCTACATACTCAGCCTCAATGGTGGAGTCAGCAATACAAGATTGCTTTATGCTCCTCTATAAAATGGCCTCACCACCTAACGCAGAACTCACTTGGATGTTTAAGGCCAAGCAAACCCCTCGCAATGGATAGAACCCCAAGCACCGCAGATTTGATTTTGTAGGAACAAAACCTTTCCAAGGCCACAAAGAAGACCCACAAAGAACTTATCTTTGAGAACCCTTAAGATGATTCCTTGCAGTGTTCTGCTAGCACGGAGACGCCACTAAGGTTCCCATGCCTTAGATAAGTCGAAGCTAAAACAAAGGGGAATCCCTCTCTTAAGCTTAAATTTTGGCCTTAGCCTTTCTTTTAGAAGAAATTTCGAAATTGGGGATTGTTTTTCATAAATGAATATAAGTTACAATATATAGTAAAAAGAAAGAAAACCTAATGGACATAAAATGACCAAAACACCCTTAAAGTCTAACTAATGGCTAATTAAAGGTTATGCCTTTAATAGTCTTTTAATAACCTAGACACTTTCCAAGAAATTCAAAAGTAATTAAAACTTAATCAATAACTTTTCAAAAAAAGTCAATAAAATGAAAAACAACAAAATCACAAAAATCCAACAAAGGTGGCAAGTTTTTCAAAGCCATATTTAAATTGTCTCCTTGACAAAAACATCTCCAAATTTCGTGGCTTTCATGTATATAAACTCAATGATGTGTTTTGAAGCCCAATAAATCTTGTTTCGGTGAATTTTTGGTGTTGGACTTGAACCGGATTTATCCGTAAAAATTATAATTGACTTCAGGATTGCTGGTTCATTAATTTGGTATGACTTGGGTCAAGTGGAATAGCTTTGGACCCACTCCATTGAAGCCCTCATGTGATGCTAATATGCCCTGGAGTTGTCTGTCACACTCGATCATGGCATTTTATGCTAGCCCTGCCATTTCGTCTCTGATCTTCTTAGCTCTCTGGCATGCGATTGGCTCTATTGGCACTTGCAAAGGCTCTACCATATTGCTGGTCATGACATCTAATGTTCCTTGAGTGGCTGGATTCATGTGATTCCCTCCCTCTTAAAAAGGATTCGACCTCGAATCTGTACATGTATAAAAATGAATTAAGTCAGAAACATTAAATGTAGCAGACACATTATGCTCACCTTGTATATCAAACTTGTACGCATTGTCATTAATCCGTTCCAAGACTTGGAATGGATCGTCCCCTCTCGGTTGTAGTTTGGATTTACGTTGTTCAGGAAATCTCTCATTGCACATGTGTACCCAAACCCAATCACCAGGTTGAAATACCACACACTTTCTTCACTTATTTGCATGAGAAAGCATACTGCTCATTCTTCCGTTGTATGTGCTCTCTTGCTTTCTCATGTATGTGTTTCACCAAATCAGCTTTCCTTTTTCCATCTAACCATAAATGCTCATCAACAGGCAATGGTAATAAATCTAAGGGAGTTAGTGGCTGAAAACCATAAACAAATTCAAATGGTGAATAAGATGTAGAAGAATGAATGCTACGATTATATGCAAATTTTATAAATAAAAAAAAACAATCCTCCCATGTTTTTAAGTTCTTAGTGATAATAGTACGCAATAACTGAGTCAAAGTCGTATTAACCACTTCAGTCTGCCCATCAGTATGGGGGTGGCAAGTGGTAGAATACAAAAGTTTAGTTCCTAACTTATCCCATAAAACTTTCCAAGAGTGGCTAGGAAATTTAACATCACGATCTAAACAATACTCTGTGGAATTCCATGGAGCCGTACTACTTCTCTAAAGAACAAGTCAGCAATGTTAGTGGCATCATCAGTTATGACATGCTGTAAAGTGTGCCATCTTACTGAACCTATCAACCACTACAAAGATGGAATCCCTACCCTGCCTAGTCCAAGGTAAACCCAATATAAAGTCCATTGATACATCTACCCATGGCTCACTAGGTACAGGAAATGGTGTGTACAACCCATGAGGCATAACATTAGATTTAGCCTTTCTACAAATCAAGCATTTATCACATAAACGCTCAATATCTATCCTCATTTTAGGCCAATAGATATGTTCACTCAATACTCCTAAGGTCTTAGCAATGCCAAAGTGCCCCATTAAACCTCCCCCATGCGCTTCCTTAACTAACAACTCATGCATACTATAAAAAAGAATGCATAATCTATTCTCCCTAAACAGAAACCCATCATGTTGGTAGAATTTACTAAAGGTAGATTTTTCACATGCAGCATAGGTACTTTGCATATAGTTCTTTAATAAATTTAAACCCAAGCATTCTTGCACTCAATGAAGTAAGTAAAGCATACCTTCACGATAGTGCATCGACGAAAATGTTTTCCTTACCTTGTTTGTACCAGATTACATATGGAAATGTGTCTCAACAAACTCTAACCATCGTACATGTCGTTTGTTCAACTTACCTTGGCCCTTCAAACGCTTCAATGATTCATGATCTGCATGGATCAGAAACTCTCGAGGCCATATATAATGCTGCCAAGTCTCAAGGGCTCTCACTAGTGCGCATACAACTCATTCTCATATGAGGGGTACCTCAAAACTGCTCCATTCAGCTTCTCACTAAAGTAAGCTATTGGTCGCTTTTCTTGCATAAGAACCGCTCCAATGCCTATCCCGAATGCGTCACACTCAATCTCAAATGTCTTCTCAAAGTTGGGTAGCGCCAAAACTGGTGCACTGTATAATATTATTTTAAGATCCTGGAATGCACACTCTTGCTCTTCTCCCCATTTGAAGCCAACAGTTTTATTCACTACTTCAGTCAGTGGTGCTGCAATACTACTGAAGTCTCTAACAAACCTGTGGTAGAAACTTGCTAATCCATTGAAGCATCTGACTTCTGTCACAGTTGTCGGTGTAGGCCAATCCTGAATTGCCTTTACCTTCTCTACATCAACTTCGATGCCATCTGCATTTACAAAAAAACCAAGGAAAAAAAAATCCTATCCATACAAAAAGTGCACTTACCAAAGTTAACATACAGTTTTTCCTACCTCAACACTTCAAGAACATGCTTCAAATACGTAACATGCTCATCTAATGTTGTACTATAAACTAAGATGTCATCAAAATAAACTATAACAAACTTACCTATAAATGCACGTATAACATGATTCATCAATCTCATGAATGTGCTAGGTGCGTTTGTAAGACCAAATGGCATAACTAACCATTCATACAAGCCATACTTGGTCTTAAATGCAGTTTTCCACTCATCTCCCTCTCTCATGCGAATTTGATGGTATCCACTTTTTAAATCAATCTTACTAAAAATTTTGGAACCATGCAATTCATCCAACATGTCATCTAGTCTAGGAATAGGGTGACGATACTTTACTGTTATATTGTTGATCGCTCGACAATCAATGCACATACGCCACAACCGATCTTTCTTAGGAACTAGAAGAACTGGAACCGCACAAGGACTCATACTTTCTCTGACATACCCTTTCTCCATCAACTCCCTCACTTGCTTCTGAAGTTCCTTCGTTTCCTTCGGATTGCTTCGGTAGGCTGGTCTATTGGGAATGATTGCGCCAGATATGAAATCTATCTGGTACTCAATACCTCTAATGGGTGGAAGCCCACTAGGAATGTCCTCTGTCAGTACATCACTAAATTCCTGCAAAAGAGATGAAATAGACACATGAAGCAAAAGGTCAATATTAGCAATACAAACATGCGTTCCTTGTAGACTAGCAAAAGCATAAGCTTGCTAGCCTTAAAAGCTCTCCTAGCTTCACCCTCACCCATGTAGAAGCTCTTTTTCACTCACCCTTTTGTTTCCCCCTTAAGTTCACTCACACTCCCCTTGGGAACACTCTCGGCCTTAGCCTCAACCTTAATTTCCTTACTAAGTTCGATCACAATACACTCACATGTCTTTTCCAAGGCTGTGTTTGCACTCTCGTTCTCTCTATCCCTCTCAAGTTGTAACTTAACTTGATCCTCCTGGACTTTCTTCAGTGTAAGTGGGTATAAGGTAATAGGTTTTCCCTTATGCTGAAAGGAATACTTATTCTTGAACCCATCGTGTATGACCTTCCTATCAAACTGCCATGGCCTGGCCAAAAGAATATGTCCTGCATGCATCGGTATCTGACAAGAACTCACTTGGGTTGGAGACCAAGCAAACCCCAAGCATCTTTCTCAAAACCCCAAGAACTTTGAATACTGATTTTGTAGGAACAAAACCCAACCAAGATCAGCCCCTAACCACCATGAAACTCACGTCCATGATAACCACAAGCATGAAATCAGATTGTATTTTGCTAGCAATGGAGACGCCACTAAGTTGCCAAGCTTAGATAAGTCAATTTGAACTTGAAAAGGGGAATCCCTCCCTCAACAAGGTTTTGGCCATAGCCATGGAAAGCTCAAGCTTTTCTCTCTTTCAAATGTTGTATATTACGTTGGTTGTCTCCAAAATACAAAGAAGAGTCATATAATAAGGGTTACAAGAGAGTAAAAAGACTAAAATGACCCTAAAGCTAAAATTACCAAAATCCCTAAGTCAAGCACCTCAACCACGACCGTCAAGGTCCTTTTTCACCTAAATAAACTTAAAACAAAGATTAGAAGCTAATCTCACTTAAGCTAATTGAGGTGCTTACATGCTATAGTAAATTGACGTGCTTCCGACTAAGTAGAGGTCTAAGCATAATTAAGCCTAATGGCATAGTCAACCATACTAATTACATCATAAATAAAGTCAAAATGTCGAGCACAAATGACAAAAATGCCTCCATTTGGCCGAATTCAACATAGTCCCAAAATGGGTGAAATCAGGTCAAAAGGGTGCTGGTGCTGAAGCTGCTCTGCTATGCTTCAGTCTGAGCTGATCTGGGTCAAATGAAATAGCTTGGGGACCTCTCTGGTTATGCTCATATGTGTCTCTGGTGTGCACTTGACTTGGTCAGATAGCTCTGAGCTAGTCCCGCAAAGGCCTCTCTGATCTTCTTTGCTCTTTGACGTGTGATTGGACCTGTTGGCAACTGCATGGGTTCCTCCAAGTTGTTAGCTGCATCCTGTAATGTCTCTGGTGTGGTTGGACTCATGTCATTCCCTCATTGTTGAAAAGGATTCGACCTCGAATCTGAACCTGCATCAAAATGAGTTAAGTCAGAAACATTAAAAGTAGCAGATACATTGTACTTACCTTGCAAATCCAGCTTATATGCATTGTCATTGATCCTTTCCAAGACTTGAAAGGGTCCATCTCCTCTCGATTGTAGCTTGGATTTACGCTGTTCTGGAAATCTCTCTTTACGCATGTGTACCCAAACCCAATCACCAGGTTGAAAGACTACACGCTTTCTTCCCTTGTTTGCATGAGAAGCGTATTGCTCGTTCTTTCGTTGAATGTGCTCTTTTACCTTCTCATGGATATGCTTCACCAAATCAGCCTTCTATTTTCCATCTAACCCCGTATGCTCATCAATAGGTAATGGTAATAAATCCAGTGGAGTTAGTGGTTGAAAACCATAAACAATCTCAAAAGGTGAAAATGATGTAGAAGAATGAATGCTACGATTATATGCAAACTCAATAAATGGCAAACAATCTTCCCAACTCTTCAAATTCTTACCAACTATAGTGCGCAATAATTGAGATAAAGTCCTATTAACTACCTCTGTTTGTCCATCAGTCTGTGGGTGACATGTGGTAGAATACAATAGTTTGGTGCCTAGTTTAGCCCACAACACCTTCCAAAAATGGCTAAGGAACTTAACATCTCTATCAGATACAATACTCCTAGGTATACTATGGATTCGCACTATGTCTCTGAAAAATAAATCTGCAATGTTTGTAGCATCATCGGTTTTATGACATGCAATGAAATGAGCCATTTTACTAAACCTATCAACTACAACAAAGATTGAATCTCTACCCCTCTTTGTCCTAGGCAAACCTAACACAAAATCCATCGATATATCAACCCAAGGTTCACTAGGTACAGGCAAAGGAGTATACAATCCATGTGGCATTAATTTAGATTTTGCATGCTTACATGTTAGACACTTATCTCAAATACGCTCAACATCGTGTTTCATTTTAGGCCAATAAAAGTGCTCATGTAAAATAGCTAAAGTCTTAGTAATCCCAAAATGCCCTATCAAACCTCCCCCATGAGCTTCTTTCATAAGCAACTCACGCATACTACAAGCAGGAACACACAACCTGTTCGCTTTAAATAAGAAACCGTCATGAATGTAAAAATTTCCAAAAGATGACTTTGCACAAGCAACAATAATCTCACCAAAATCAGAATCACACTCATATAGTTCCTTAATCAAATCAAATCCCAACATCCGTGCATGCATTGAAGTAAGTAAAACATACCTGCGAGATAATGCATCGGCCATGATGTTTTCTTTACCTTGCTTGTAGCGAATAACATATGGAAATGACTCAACGAATTCCATCCATTTTATGTGTCGCTTATTCAGCTTACCTTGACCCTTCAAGTGCTTTAATGATTCATGGTCGGTGTGGATCACGAACTCTTTAGGCCATAAGTACTGCTGCCATGTCTCAAGTGCTCTCACAAGCGCATATAACTCTTTGTCGTACGTGGGGTACCTCAAAGCTGCTCCGTTCAGCTTCTCACTAAAATAGGCTATTGGCCACTTTTCTTGCATAAGAACTGCTCCAATACCTAGTCTTGAAAGCTCTCCTCGCTTCACCCTCACCCATGTAGAAACTTCTTTTCACTCTCCCTTTGGTGTCCCCCTCACTTTCCACCCTCACTTCCCTTGGGTAAACTCTCGGCCTTGGCCTTATTTTTCACACTCTCACTAGTTTCCCCCAAGTTAATGTTTGCACTCACCCTCTCTTTGTCCCTCTCAAGTTGCAACTTAACCTGATCTTCATGGACTTGCTTTGGTGTAAGTGGGTATAGTGTAATGGGTTTCCCTTTATGTTGAAATGAATACTTAATCTTGAACCCATCATGAATCACCTTTTTATCAAACTGCCACGGCCTCCCCAAAAGTATATGACCCGCATGCATCGGAATCACATCACATAGAACATCATCTGTGTAAGGCCCAATGGTAAAGCTCAATAATACCTGATTCGTTACCTTCACTTCACCACAATCATTTAACCACTGCAACTTGTAAGCCTTGGGGTACTTCAAGCAACTCAACCCCAATCTCTCAATCAAAGCCGTGCTAGCCACATTGGTACAACTGCCTCCATCTATAATCATACTACAACCCTTACCATTCACACGGCATCTGGTGTGGAATATGTTCTCCCTCTGCTGATCACTCTCATCCTCAACAACTTGTGCTGTCAAAGCACGCTTAACAACTAGGGATAAGTTATCTAAAGGGTATGCAACTCCCTCGTAGTCACTAGCATCTTCTAACTCCGGCATCTCATCCTCCACCTCATCATCTATAGAGTACACATCTCCGCTCTTGTCAATCACCAATGTGCGCCTATTGGGACATTGTGAAGCATAGCGTCCCATGCCCAAACACTTGACATCCTTAGTTCTCGTAGCTGTACCCTCAGGTTTAGGTCTAGGCTTACTCGATTCTGCAGCATCTTTACCCTTGTCACTAGGTTCGGCGGCCTAGGCTTGTTAAAGCCTCCACTGAAATCACCTCTAGGCTTGTTAAAGCCTCCATCTCGCTTCTCATTCGGAACCCATTTCCCCTTCCAAGTAGAAGTAGTCTTAGTACCAAATCTGGATGTGGCCTTCTTCTTGAGTTGCCTCTCTACCTTGATAGCCATGTGAAGCATGTCCTCCAAATCAACATAATGATGTAACTCCACCATGTTGGCAATCTCTCTATTTAAGCCACCAAGAAACCGTGCCATAGTAGCCTCTGCATCCTCAACTACATTCGCCCTGATCATGGCAACTTCCATCTCTGTGTAGTAATCCTCAACACTCTTGGTACGCTGATACAGGTGTTGTAGCTTCTGATACAACTCACGGTAGTAATGGCTCGGAATGAACCTCTTCCTCATAAGACCTCTGAGTTCTTCCGAAGTCTGAACTGGTCTCTCATAGTTTATTCTCCGAGTAGCAACAAGCTTATCCCACCATATCATGGCATAATCATTAAACTCAATAGCTGCCATATTGATTTTCTTCACATCTGAGTAGTGATGGCAATTTAATATCAGCTCAATCTTCTTCTCCCATTCCAAATAAGCCTCGGGATCATTCTTCCCTTGAAAGATTGGTATCTTGATTTTAATGCTACCTAGATCTCCATCTAAGTCCCCCCCGTCTACCATAACCCTTTCGGTCATAATCCCCTCGCCTATCATCAAATGCACCTCTATCATCAAATCGTCTATCCCTCATATTATGTCTCCCATCGAACCTCCTATCACACCCTCTACCAAACCCCCTACCATGCCTCCGATCTTGTCTAGGCTGAAACCTCTCCTCAACATCATCAAAATCATCAAAGTCATTCTCGGCTTCTTCTTCATCTGATGGTATATGTTGCGGTGGTACTCGTCGTGGTGGCACATTATGAGGTGGTGGTACATTCTGAGGTGGTGGTGCTCTGGGAACACTGCCCGACTGAATACTCTCTACACTCTTGGACAACCTTTCCAATGCAGTATTCATATTCTCCATCATATCTGTAAACTTTCTATCCATAGTTGCAAGCTTCTCATCGACGGTTAAATTAGTACCTGCCATTTCAAAGCTCAACAAACAAATCAGTAATAACAATAAAGTAATACGATATGTAAAATCCTCTCAAGCCACAATCTCACGTGTTTACACTCAATTATATCACTCCACTCGTGTTTGCACTCTATTGGCTTTTACCCGATACTGTGCCCAGACTCACTGCCTTTTACCACTATTGAGTTCTTCCTCAATTCAATTACAAATCAACTCAATTCCCAGAATGGTCAACTAAGATGTAGTCCACAAGCTAGCAGAAACACAATGTATATATATAGCAGGTGGAATAAAGCAAATAAGATAAGTAATCACGGAGACTCAATCGAAAGAAACCTATAGCTAGAGTGCTCATAATAAGAAAGGATGACGAGTTAGCTAAATGCAATAAATAAGCAAGCAAGCAATCAACGTGTCACTGAAGCAATCTTCTGGTCACTCGCTATAATGTTTGAGCTCACCTTTCTTTTCTTCTCACACACACTCAAAAGTGTTTACACTCCAATGAAACACAATGAAGCACAACGGATTTCAATTCGGCTATAACACAAATATAGTCTTTCAAGCTCAAACCAATACAAACCAAATCAAATATCAATGTAACTCATGTAAAGCAATCCAATCAACTTGCAAATAGTCTAATCAAGCTAAGCACAATGCGACCAATTCTCTTTCTTTTTTTTTTTCTTTTTTTTTTCAAAACAAGTAGGTGACTCAGCTGCTTACGTAAGTAGCTTACAAGTAGGTCAAGTAAGCATGTCAATTCGGCAATGGTAAGTTACAAACCAACTAAACACTTTTTCCAACTAACTTGGTGATGCAGCAGCTTGCCTCTTCAAGCACCTCTCAAATGCAATGATGGCTACTCAAATTTCCATGTCAAGCTCATGAGTGCTTCCATTTTCAATGTCATGCTAATGATTTCAACAGAAATCCAATGTCAAGCTAATGATGGCTCACGCAAATCAGCAATCACACTTGTTAATTCATGCTTCAACATAAGCACATCAAGCACTCACAGCAATATGTGTAACAAAGCAACAAGACTTGTCTCACAAAGTTAACACACAAGCATAAGTAAACTTCAAAAGTCTCACGACCTCATCAATCCATAAGCATTTCATTTTGTTTCAACACTCATTCACTCAAATGCCTCACCACAACACTTAAAAACACTTGTTTTCCTCACACTTCACAAGATTGCAACAACTTCACAAAGATTGCAAACAAGCTAGTTCAAGCAAATGCTAGGAGTAATGAAGTGCAATCTGATTTTCTCAAAGTAGATATGAACAATACCTATTGAAAACAAGCTAAGTGACATGCATATGGAAAGAACAAAGCAAGGGTGGTGATGGTTCTTCCTTGGACGAATCTGACCTGATGCATTTCTTTTTTTTTTTTTTTTTTGAAACTAATAACTTAATAACAATGTTAAACACGTCCTAGTAACTTACAATTAACAACTAAACACTTGATTCAAGTAAAGAACACAAAAGCCCCAATTTTGACCTAAGTAGCCAAAGCTTAACTCAAAGAAATACTCATGATCAATCAAAAAACACTCAGGCAGAATGTTATTCATGATATTTTGATCACAAATCAACAAGAATCAGCAAGAAACAACAAGATCCAACAATGGCCGAATCAAGGTGGAAGTAAAACCTTGATGCCGAAATTAAATCAACAAAGAACAAAGATGAATACAAGATTAAACAACACAAAGGATAGGAAATCAAACCTCAGAACCTTAAGCTCATGATACCAAATGACAAGAACTCACTTGAGTTGGAGACCAAGCAAACCCCAAGCATCTTTCTCAAAACCCCAAGAACTTTGAATACTGATTTTGTAGGAACAAAACCCAACCAAGATCAGCCCTTAACCACCATGAAACTCACGTCCATGATAACCACAAGCATGAAATCAGATTGTATTTTGCTAGCAATGGAGACGCCACTAAGTTGCCAAGCTTAGATAAGTCAATTTGAACTTGAAAAGGGGAATCCCTCCCTCAACAAGGTTTTGGCCAGAGCCATGGAAAGCTCAAGCTTTTCTCTCTTTCAAATGTTGTATATTACGTTGGTTGTCTCCAAAATACAAAGAAGAGTCATATAATAAGGGTTACAATAGAGTAAAAAGACTAAAATGACCCTAGAGCTAAAATTACCAAAATCCCTAAGTCAAGCACCTCAACCACGACCATTAAGGTCCTTTTGCACCTAAATAAACTTAAAACAAAGATTAGAAGCTAATCTCACTTAAGCTAATTGAGGTGCTTACATGCTATAGTAAATTGACGTGCTTCCGGCTAAGTACAGATCTAAGCATAATTAAGCCTAATGGCATAGTCAACCATGCTAATTACATCATAAATAAAGTCAAAATATCGAGCACAAATGACAAAAATGCCCCCCATTTGTCCGAATTCAACATAGTCCCAAAATGGGTGAAATCAGGTCAAAATGGTGCTGGTGCTGAAGCTGCTCTGCTATGCTTCAGTCTGAGCTGATCTGGGTCAAATGAAATAGCTTGGGGACCTCTCTGGTTATGCCCATATGTGTCTCTGGTGTGCACTTGACTTGGTTGCTGCAACAGGTCACATAGCTCTGAGCTAGTCCCGCAAAGGCCTCTCTGATCTTCTTTGATCTTTGACGTGTGATTGGACCTGTTGGCAACTGCATGGGTTCCTCCAAGTTGTTATCTGCATCCTGTAATGTCTCTGGTGTGGTTGGACTCATGTCAGTATCACATCACATAGGACATCATCCATGTATGGCCCAATGGTAAAGCTCAATAATACCTGCTTAGTCACATTTATTTCGCCAAAATCATTTAACCACTGCAACTTGTACGGCTTGGGATGCTTCAAGCAATCTAATCCTAACATCTCAACTAAAGTTGTACTTGCGACATTAGCATAACTGCCCCCATCAATGATCACACTACACCCCTTGCCATTTACACGGCATCTAGTATGAAATATGTTTTCCCTTGCTGATCACTCTCATCCTCAACAATTTGTGTACTCAAAGCACGCTTGACAACTAATGACAAGTTATCTAGTGGGTATGCAGCTCCCTCTCTATCACTAGTATCCTCAATCTCAAGCTCATCATCATCAACCTCAACCTCACTGTCGGTAGAATGTACCTCACCACTCTTTTTATCAATCACTAAGGTGTGCATGTTAGGGCACTGTGAAGCATAGTGTCCCATGCCCAAACATTTTTTTTTTGGATAAAGTATATTAACCAAAGAAATAACAAAAGCACAAGGGCATACCCTAGAGAGATAAGGAAGACAGGCCTTCCTAGCTACATAACAAAAGCCAATTAGGCTAAAGACATGCAAAATCAAATAAAAAAAATCGTCGGATAGTTGCCAAGATTGTTGAAGCCATCTATTATCATATGAAAGCTTCACCTTTCTTGACAATTTAGCACGAGTCCGTACAATAAACATAATATTGGCCAAGAGAACTCTATATGGACTAGGAGACTCGTCATGTAGTCGAGCATTCCTCTCCTTCCATATGAAGTAAACTGCAGCGCCAAAGGATAATCGAACAAGTAAATGACACAAAGATCCACTACTATACTGCTCCATCCACTTAATAGTCTGCATCCAGTCACGAGAGCACCAATCTATACCACATTTAGCCAAAATAGACGACCGTATCTGGGAAGCAAATGAACACTTGAGGAAGAGTTGATCTCTATCCTCCCCCAAATGACCACAAAGCACACATATAGAACAACCTGAAATGCCAAAAGCCATTAACCGATCCTGAGTATAAAGGCCTCCTTGAATCGTGAGCCAAAACATGAAAGCTTCTCTTGGAATGGCCTTTGGAAACAAAACAAATCGGTACCAACTCACCCGCTTACTTTTTACCCTCAACGCATCCAAGCACTCCTGACCGAAAAAATGCCATTATGATCATCCTCTCACACCAGCACATCCTCCTTCGTATCACAAGGAACAAAATCCAAAGGCATAGAACTAGCCAATTGGAGAAGATTGGCTAACCTTGCTAATGGCCAGCGCCAACTGTTACCATCAACAATAGCGGCCACCCTAGCCATCTTATCTAGTCCCGAATCATAAATGACTCTCTCTCCTAAGGTATCCACAATTGGTCCCAGAGGGTGCCAATTGTCATACCATAATAAAGCCTTCTCACCATTCCCAATCTGAAACCTCATCCTACGACGCATAAAATTACAAAGGCCTAAAATTTTCCACCAACTCCAAGAGCAATCACTAGGACAAGTAACTTCCCAAAAACTACGCCCCCTCAACAAGTAAGAATGTACCCACATAGACCAAGAGGATTCCTTACCCGAATTAAGAAACCATAAGTGCTTTGTAATAGCCGTCTTATTCCAATCCTCTAGCTTCTTAATCCCCAAACCCCATTCTTTGACAGGCAAACAAACTCTATCCCAAGCCACCTTTGCCCTTATCGAAACAAGCTCACTACCCTTCCAAAGAAATGACCTCAAGATAGACTCCACCTTCATAATTACAGTATTTGGTAATGTAAAAAACGAAGAAAATTACACCTGGATAGAAAACAGCACTGATTTAATTAGCTGTAAATGCCCCGCAAAAGAGAGAGATTTACAACTCCAATTCGTAGCTCGGCTAATAATACGCTCTACAAGGACATTACATTCAGAAGCCTAAGTTTTGAAGAAATCAACGGAACTCCCAGGTAACGTATAGGGAGCACACCTTCCTGAAAACCCAAAAGGCTAAGCAACTTGTGCTTGAATACTGAGGAAATACCGCTAGAAAAAAGTTGGCTCTTTTCTGGATTAGGAACCAAACCAGACAACCCCGTAAACTGATGAAGACAATCCCTTACCATGGAAACTGAATCATTCTCTGCTCAACAAAAAATCATGAGATCATAAGCAAAACAGAGATGGGTAAGATGATTCTTAGAATACCGCCAATGATACCTGAAACCCTGCTTTTGAGTCATCTTGTGAAGTAAGCCCGAGAGAACTTCCATAGCCAAAACAAAAGGATATGGAGACATAGGATCCCCTTGACGTAAACCACGACCTCCTGGAAAGAAACCATTCAACGCCCCATTAATAGAAACAGAAAACATAGTAGAAGTCAAACATTCTCCTATCCAACCAACCATCCTCTCAGGAAACCCAATAGTTCTCAGCACTTCCAACATAAAATCCCATCGAACTGTATCATAAGTCTTCATGAAATCAATCTTAAGAGCACACCTCGGCACTCCACCACTCCTATGATAGTTCTTGACCAATTCCTGACATAATAAGATATTGTCACTAATACGTCGACCCGCCACAAAAGCAGATTGGCTGGAGCTTACCACGAAAGAAAGAACAATCTTAATCCGATCTACAATAATCATAGAGATACATTTATAGATAGTGTTGCAACAAGAGATATGCCGAAAATCCTTGACCTAAGAAGGATTAGGGATCTTCGGAATAAGAGCAATAGATGTGGCATTCCCTTGTTTCAAGAGCTTCCCTGAGATAAAAATGAGCGAATAACATGAATAAGATCATCACCTACCACACACCAGGCTTTCTTGAAGAAAGTTGAGTTAAAACCATCTGGTCCATGAGCCTTATGATCTTTTAAAGAAAACAGTCTAGCCTTAATCTCTTCTTCTGAAACCTCTCGGCTAAGGACCTTTCTCTGCTCATTAGAAACAAACTAAGTAATGGTAGAGTGAAGAAGATCTCGATCAAAATCTGGCAAACTCGGCTGAGGCCTTAAAAGAGTACTATAAAAGGACACAATCTCCTCTCGGACCAATGCAGGATCCTCCAAACGAGTATTATCCTCTGTGGTTATAGAAGTAATCTTACTTCTCTGATGATGATTCTTCATATCTTGGAAAAAAAACTTTGTATTCTGATAACCAAGATTAAGCCACTGAACTTGGGATTTCTGTCTCATGAAATTTTCCTCATCTCGACTCAGGTTTCCATAAAGCAAAGACAATCTCACCTCTTCACTCAGTAGAAAGGGATCAGAAGGAGACTCTTGTAGCGCACTCTGCACCCCCTCCAACTCCGTTCTAACACATGTGGTCCTCCCATAAAGATTAGAAAAGTGATCTAAATAAAACTTCTGTAGTGCCACCTTCACATTCTTCAATTTCTTGCACAACCGAAACATTGGAGTACCACAAATATCCACATCCCAAGCTTTAGCTACCACTGACACAAAATCTAGATGCTCATCCCAAAAATCAAAAAACTTAAAAGGAATCTTCCTTGTAGGGAGCTTCAAGAGAGTAACCACCATAGGAGAATGATCTGAGATTCCCGAGGGTAGAAACCTAGCTACTGAACCAGGAAAAGAGCACTCCCAAGAGGTATTAGCAACCACCCGATCTAGTTTCCGCCAAATAGGAGAATCAATCTGTTTATTATGCCAAATATACCTACAACCCAAAAACTGAACATCTGCCAAACCAGCCCGCCCCAAACACAAACCCAACTCATCCTTCCAAGAAGGCCAATCCAAACTGCCACCATGATGCTCAGAATGATCAGAATCGCATTAAAATCCCCCATTACTAACCACAGAGAGGTGTCAAACTCACAACCACTAGCAACCAAGTCAGCCCAAGTTCTTGACGCTTCTCATAACTACATTCTCCATAAACCACTATTACTATACAACTCCAAGCAGAAGAAACATGAACAACACGATAGTGAATAGCTTGAGGAGAAGACCGAATAACAATAACTTCCACATCCAATGGGTTCCAGCATACCCAAATTCTTCCAAAAGGAACAACACCTGATTGATAAACAAACTTCCAAGAAGGATTAATAGAACGAGACACATGTAGAAGATTACCATCCTTAACTATAGTCTCAACCAGTCCACAAATTGAAAGCTTCTTATCATGGCACGAGGTGAATGGCTCTTCCGACCCCTCTTACCACCAGAGTTCTTCTTATTTTACCACCCTGACCCAACCATTTCTTCTCTAAATAATCTTTAGCTTTCAATGCCAAAGAGTTATCAATACGAATGGGTGATACACCATCCTCACATTGCTCATTTACGACCTACTTACCAAGATCATATACGGATTCCTCACCATTTATAGAATCAGTATCGTTGGATTCCAAATCCACCGTACAACACAACTCCTCACTATGATCTACAAGATTTTTGCTATTCGGCATTCTCACTAAAGGGGAGCATTCCCCTTCTTCCTTATCAACACAAACAATAATGTCCACACCTTTGAAACCTATCTCAGAGACATCAACTGGAACTAAGCCAACTCCTCATGAGGCAAAGTGTCAACTGCCTTCACCACACCCTTACCTTTATTTTCCTTGAAACTGTTACCTATTTCTTATCATTCTCCTTATTTTTACTCGTACTTGTTGAACAATCTATAGGTTTAGGCACCCAAACTTTAGAAGGCTTGCTTTCCTCATCCTTAGGTACTCTACTAGGACAAGTACCTAATGTATGGCCAAATACCCCACAAGAAGAACACTTGATAGGAATCCATTCAAATTCAGCCCGAATCTTAATCCATCTACCATTGGACCATTCGAAATCAAAATCCTCAACTAAAGTATCCCTTTTTTGGATAAGGTAAGTATTATAACCAAAAGAAAACTATACAAGAGCAAAGGGGCATCCCCCAGGATCTAGAGAGGACAAGCCCTCCTAGAAGAAAGCCAAACGGCTACAAGAGATCAACTAAAGATGTCATCGGGCAAGTGCCACGAAAGGTGAAGCCATTTATTGTCATAAGATGGAGTCACCTTACGTAAAGAACTAACACGATTCCGAACATCAAAAACAATATCATAAAGTATCCCTTGCATCAACTTCAACACAAACTCGAGCATAACTTAGCCTCATTTGAGATAAAGTGATATGATCAGCATGAAGTGAGCGCCCAACAGCACTAGCCACAAATCTCAACCCCTTGGAAGTCCAATACTCTAACGGAACATTGTATAGACGAACCCACACCGGAACCTTATGAACATCTTATTTGGCAAGAGGCAAACCAGGTTGCCAATGTTTAAGAACTAATGGTCGATTGGCCATATGCCATGGAGCTCTCTCCATAACCACACATGCGTCTTGAAAGTTATCAAATTTAAAGAAGAAAAATCCATTGTTAGAAGATAACACCTCACGCAATCCATATCTCCCCAATATATTATGAGCAATAGAATTAACTACCTTGAAAGGAAGTTTCTTGCCAATAAAATTGCCAACAAAAGTATTATTCCACACCAAAATACCTTCCTCCGCAACATCCAAAGGAGGGCAAACTTTAATACGTCCATCAATAACATTTGGTTTAATAAACTCAAGTGCAACGGAGCTAGATGAAGAAAACCGATTCCCCTCACCATTTGAACCACCAAGAATATGCGCATAACTAGAGGTTCCATTCACAATTTTTCCATTTTTAGACTTATCCACAACACCATGGTTAAAACGTGCCACATCAGCAGCCACTTCAGATGCCACCTCACCACACTTATCTTTGGAAATAAAATTAACATCAGCCCTCCCATTTAAATTCGGCCTCATCACATTAATGCCAAGCCTATCATGTCTTTTCAAAGGAGGGAAATCATAATTAAAGCTTTCCATATTTACATTCGTAACATAAGGAATCAAATCTTTATTACCATTATCAATTCGCCTATTAATACTCCCTTTAATACGATCAGATTTGAAACCATAAATGCTTAACAATTGACGCTCTATTCCAAGTTTCCAAACTCTTAATGGAGAGATCGGTTCGTGGGCGTAGCTTTTGGGAGGTGTCGTGTCTTGGAGATTGTTCGTGGAGCTGGCAGAAGATTTTGGAGCTTCGTTCTTGGGCTCGTCGGAGGATGAGGTTTAGGATTGGGAATGGTGGGAAGATGTTACTATGGTTTGATAACTAGCATTTGCTGGGTCCGATTGTTGATACTTTGGGTGAGAGAGTCATTTATGGCTCTGGCTTGGATATGATGGCTATAGTAGCAACTATTATCTCAGACTCTTTTTGGCGTTGGCCTCCGGCTAGGTCTGCTGCCCTTGTTGAGTTGGCCCGGTCCCTTCCGTCGAATCCTTCTAGTATGAGGGAGGATGAGTTGGTTTGGGAGAAGGATAAGGAATGAGTAACAGTTTCAAGGAAGAACTAAGGGTGTGGTGAAGGCAGTTGACACTTTGCCTCATGAGGAGTTGGCTTTAGTTCCAGTTGATGTCTCTGAGATAGGTTCCAAAGGTGTGGACATTATTGTTTATGTTGATAAGGAAGAAGGGGAATGCTCCCCTTTAGTGAGAATGCCGAATAGCAAGAAGCATGTAGATCATAGTAAGGAGTTGTGTTGTACGGTGGCTTTGGAAACCAACGGTATCGATTCTATAAATGGTGGGGAAGACGTACAAGAGTCTCCTTCTGATCCCTTTCTGCTGAGTGAAGAGTTGAGATTGTCTTTACTTTATGGAAATCTGAGTCGAGATGAGGAAAATTTCATGAGACATAAATCCCGAGTTCAGTGGCTTAATCTTGGTGATCAGAATACAAAGTTTTTTTTTTCCCAAGCTATAAAGAATCATCATTAGAGAAGTAAGATTACTTCTATAACCATAGAGGATAATACTCGTTTGGAGGATCCTGCATTGGTCCGAGAGGAGATTGTGTCATTTTATAGTACTCTTTTAGGGCCTCAACTGAGTTTGCCAGATTTTGATCGAGATCTTCTTCACTCTACCATTACTCAGTTTGTTTCTGATGAGCAGAGAAAGGTCCTTAGCCGAGAGGTTTCGGAAGAAGAGATTAAAGCTGCACTGTTTTCTTTAAAAGATCATAAGGCTCGTGGACCAGATGGTTTTAACTCTAGTTTCTTCAAGAAAGCCTGGTGTGTGGTAGGTGATGATGTTATTCATGTTATTCGCTCTTTTTTTTATCTCAGGGAAGCTCTTGAAACAGGTGAATGCCACATCTATTGCTCTTATTTCGAAGATTCCTAATCCTTCTCAAGTCAAGGATTTTCAGCCCATCTCTTGTTGCAACACTATCTATAAATGTATCTACAAAGATTATTGCATATCAGATTAAGATTGTTCTTCCTTCCGTGGTAAGCTCCAACCAATCTGCTTTTGTGGCGGGTCGACGTATTAGTGACAATATCTTATTATGTCAGGAGTTGGTCAAGAACTTTCATAGGAGTGGTGGGGTACTGAGGTGTGCTCTTAAGATTTATTTGATGAAGGCTTATGATACAGTTCGATGGGATTTTATATTGGAAGTACTGAGAAATATTGGGTTTCTTGAGAGGATGGTTGGTAAGATAGGAGAATGTATGACTTCTACTATGTTTTCTGTTTCTATTAATGGGGCATTGAATGGTTTCTTTCCAGGAGTTCGTGGTTTACGTCAGGGGGATCCTATGTCTCCATATCTTTTTGTTTTGGCTATGGAAGTTCTCTCGGGCTTACTTCACAAGATGACTCAAAAGTAGGGTTTCAGGTATCATTGGCGGTGTTCTAAGAATCCTCTTACCCATCTCTGTTTTGCTTATGATCTCATGATTTTTTGTCGGGCAGAGAAGGCTTCAGTTTCCATGGTAAGGGATTGTCTTCATCAGTTTATGGGGTTGTCTGTTTGGTACCTAATCCAGAAAAGAGCCAACTTTTTTCTAGTTGTATTTCCTCAGTATACAAGCACATGTTGCTCAGCCTTTTGGTTTTTCAGGAAGGTGTGCTCCCTATGCGTTACCTGGGAGTTCCGTTGATTTCTTTAAAACTTCAGGCTTTTGATTGTAATGTCCTTGTAGAGCGTATTATTGGCCGAGCTAAGAATTGGAGTTGTAAATCTCTCTCTTTTGCGAGGCGTTTACAGCTAATTAAATCAGTGCTGTTTTCTATCCAGGTGTATTGGTCTTCGTTGTTTATATTGCCAAAGACTGTAATTAGGAAGGTGGATTCGATCATGAGGTCATTTCTTTGGAATGGTAGTGAGCTTGTTTCGACAGGGGCGAAGGTGGCTTGGGATAGAGTTTGTTTGCGTGTCAAAGAAAGGGGTTTGGGGATTAAGAAGCTAGAGGATTGGAATAAGGTGGCTATTACTAAGCACTTATGGTTTCTTAACTCGAGTAAGGAATCCTTTTGGTCTACGTGGGTACGTTCTTACTTGTTGAGGGGGCGTAGTTTTTGGGAAGTTACTTGGCCTAGTGATTGCTCTTGGAGTTGGCGGAAAATTTTAGGCCTTCGTAATTTTGTGCATCATAGGATGAGGTTTCAGATTGGGTGGCTTTTGGCATTTCAGGTTGTTCTATGTGTGTGCTTTGTGGTCATTCGGGGGAGGATAAAGATCATCTATTCTTCAAGTGTTCATTTGCTTCTCAGATATGGTCGTCTATTTTGGCTAAATATGGTATAGATTGGTGCTCTCGTGACCGGATACAGACTATTAAGTGGACGGAGTAGTATAGTAGTGGATCTTTGTGTCATTTACTAGTTCGATTATCCTTTGCCGCTGCAGTTTACTTCATATGGAAGGAGAGGAATGCTCGACTACATGACGAGTCTCCTAGTCCATATAGAGTTCTCTTGACCAATATTATGTTTACTGTAGGGACTCATGCTAGTATGTCAAGAAAGGTGAAGCTTTCATATGATAATATATGGCTTTAAACAATCTAGGCAACTATCCGAAGATATTTTTTGATTTGATTTTGTTTGTCTTTAGCCTAATTGGCTTTTATTCTGTAGCTAGGAAGGTCTGTCTTCCTTAGCTCTCTGAGGTATTCCTCTGTGCTTTTGTTATTTCTTTGGTTAATATACTACTTTATCCAAAAAAGATTTCAGATTGGGAATGGTGAGAAGGCTTTATTATGGTATGACAATTGGCACCCTCTGGGACAAATTGTGGATACCTTGGGAGAGAGAGTCATTTATGATTCGGGACTAGATAAGATGGCTAGGGTGGCTGCTATTGTTGATGGTAACAATTGGCGCTGGCCATTAGCAAGGTCAGCCAATCTTCTCCAATTGGCTAGTTCTATGCCTTTTGATTTTGTTCCTTGTGATACGAAGGAGGATGTGCTGGTGTGGGAGGATGATCATAAAGGTATTTTTCGGTCAGGAGTTCTTGAGATGCGTTGTGAGTAAGAAGTAATCGGGTGAGTTGGAAACCAATTGTTTGGTTTCCAAAGGCCATTCCAAGACATGCTTTCATGCTTTGGCTCACGATTCAAGGAGGCCTTTATACTCAGGATCGGTTAATGGCTTTTGGCATTTCAGGTTGTTCTATGTGTGTGCTTTGTGGTCATTCGGGGGAGGATAGAGATCATCTCTTCTTCAAGTGTTCATTTGCTTCTCAGATATGGTCGTCTATTTTGGCTAAATATTGTATAGATTGGTGCTCTCGTGACTGGATGCAGACTATTATGTGGATGGAGCAGTATAGTAGTGGATCTTTGTGTCATTTACTTGTTCGATTATCCTTTGCTGCTGCAGTTTACTTCATATGGAAGGAGAGGAATGCTCGACTACATGACGAGTCTCCTAGTCCATTTAGAGTTCTCTTACCAATACTATGTTTACTGTACGGACTCGTGCTAGTTTGTCAATAAAGGTGAAGCTTGCATATGATAATAGATGGCTTCAACAATCTTGGCAACTATCCGACGATATTTTTTTATTTGATTTTGCTTGTCTTTAGCCTAATTGGATTTGTTTTGTAGCTAGGAAGGCCTGTCTTCCTTAGCTATCTGGGGTATGCCCATGTGCTTTTGTTATTTCTTTGGTTAATATACTTACTTTATCCAAAAAAAAGTTTCAGATTAGGAATGGTGAGAAGGCTTTATTATGGTATGACAATTGGCACCCTCTGGGACCAATTGTGGATACCTTGAGAGAGAGAGTCATTTATGATTCGGGACTAGATAAGATGGCTAGGGTGGCCAAGCAAACCCCTCGCAACGGACAGAACCCCAAGAACCGCGAATTTGATTTTGTAGGAACAAAACCCTTCCAAGGCCACAAAGAAGACCCACAAAGAACTTGTCTTTGAGAACCCTTAAGATGATCCTTGAAGTGTTCTGCTAGCATGGAAATGCCACTAAGGTTGCCACGCCTTAGATAAGTCGATTGCATGAATAAGGGGAATCCCTCCTTAAGCACTTTTTGGACAAAGCCAAGCTCTCAATGGAGATGAATTCGAAATTTGATGATTAGCTTCATTAAGATGAAATGAGTTTAAATAGTACAATGAAAGAAACCCTAATGGGTGCAAAATGACCAAAACACCCTAAGTTGCTAACTAATGGCTATTAATGGCCATGCCCTTAATAGACATTTAATAACAAACACAAAGTCAAAAGAAACAAAGACTTAATCAATAACAAACAAAGACTTAATAAATAACTTTGCCAAAAAGTCTAAAGTAAAAACACAAAATCATAAAAGTCAACAAATGTGGAAAACTTTTCCAAAATTGTCTAAAGTTGTTTCCTTACACCAAAAGTCCTCCAAATTCGTGGCTTCCATGTATAAAGGCATAATGATGTGTCATAAAGTCCAATAAGTATTTCTTGGCCGAATATTTAGTGTCGGGCTTGAATCGGCTTGATCCGTTAAAAATATACTCGGCTTTAAGATTACTGGTGCGTTACTCTGGTATGACTTGGGTCAAGTGAAATAACTTTGGACCCACTCCATTGAAGCCCTCATGTGACGCCAATATGCCCCGGAGTTGTCTGTCACACTCGACCATGGCATTTTGCGCTAGCCCCGCCATTGCGTCTCTGATCTTTTTAGCTCTTTGGCGTGTGATTGGACCTGTTGGCAATTGCAAAGGATCTAATGTTCCTTGAGTTGTTGGATTCATGTCATTTGTTCCTTGAGTTGCTGGATTCATGCCATTCCCTCCCTCTTGAAAAGGATTCGACCTCGAATCTGTACTTGCATCAAAAAGAGTTAAGTCAGAAACATTAAATGCCGCAGATATATTATGCTCACCTTGTAAATCCAGCTTGTATGCATTGTCATTAATCCGTTCCAAGACTTGAAATGGACCATCCTCTCTCGGTTGTAGCTTGGATTTACGCTTTGTTAGGAAATCTTTCCTTTCACATGTGTACCCAAACCCAATCTCCAGGTTGAAATACCACACGTTTTCTTCCCTTATTGGCATGAG
Source organism: Zanthoxylum bungeanum (assembly GCA_019454045.1). NCBI lineage: Eukaryota > Viridiplantae > Streptophyta > Magnoliopsida > Sapindales > Rutaceae > Zanthoxylum > Zanthoxylum bungeanum. The sequence goes on from SKCR01034592.1 coordinate 161,796, forward strand.
AAGCATATTTCATTCTTTCGTTGTATGTGCTCTCTTGCTTTCTCATGTATGTGTTTCACCAAATCAGTTTTTTTTCCATCTAACCCTGCATGCTCATCAACAGGCAATGGTAACAAATCTAATGGAGTTAGTGGTTGAAAATCATAAACAATTTCAAATGGTGAATAAGATGTGGAAGAATGAATGCTACGATTATATGCAAATTCAACAAAAGGCAAACAATCCTCCCAAGTTTTCAAGTTCTTAGAGACAATAATACGCAATAACTGAGTCAAAGTCCTATAACCACTTCAGTCTGTCCATCAGTTTGGGGATGACAAGTAGTAGAATACAAAAGTTTTATTCCTAACTTACCCCATAAAACTTTCCAAAAGTGACTAAGGAATTTAACATCACGATCGTACTATACTCCGTGGAATTTCATGTAGTCGTACCATTTCTCTAAAGAATAAGTCAGCAATGTTAGTGGCATCATCAGTTTTATGACATGCTATAAAGTGTGCCATCTTACTGAACCTATCAACCACTACAAAGATGGAATCTCTACCATGCCTAGTCCTAGGTAAACCTAATATAAAGTCCATTGATACATCTACCCACGGCTCACTAGGTACAGGCAACGGTGTATACAACCCATGAGGCATAACCTTAGATTTAGCCTTTTTACAAATCAAGCATTTATCACACAAACGCTCAATATCTCTCCGCATTTTAGGCCAGTAAAAATGTTCACTCAATACCCCTAAGGTCTTAGAAATGCCAAAGTGCCCCATTAAACCTCCCCCATGCGCTTTTCTAACTAACAACTCACGCATACTACAAACAGGAATGCATAATCTATTCTCCCTAAACAGAAACCCGTCATGTTGATAGAATTTATTAAAGGTAGACTTTTCACATGCATCATAGATGGTACTAAAGTCAGTATCATTTGCATAAAGTTTTTTTATAAATTCAAACCCAAGCATTCTTGCACTCAATGAAGTAAGTAAAGCATACCTTCGCGATAGTGCATCAGCGACAATATTTCCTTACCTTGTTTGTAGCGAATTACGTATGGAAATGTCTCAATGAACTCCAACCACTTTGCGTGTGTTTGTTCAACTTACCTTGGCCCTTCAAGTGCTTCAATGATTCATGATCAGTATGGATCACAAATTCTCGAGGCCACAGATAATGCTGCCAAGTCTCAAGGGCTCTCACTAGCGCATACAACTCCTTGTCATATGTGGGGTACCTCAAAACTGCTCCATTCAGCTTCTCACTAAAGTAAGCTATTGGTCGCTTTTCTTGCATAGAACAGCTCTAATGCCTATTCCGGATGCATCACACTCAATCTCAAATGTCTTTTCAAAATTGGGTAGCGCCAAAACTGGTGCACTACATAACTTCATTTTAAGATCCTGGAATGCACGCTCATACTCTTCTCCCTATTTGAAACCAACAGTTTTCTTCACTACTGAAGTCTTTAAAAAATCTGCGGTAGAAGCTTGCTAATCCATGGAAGCTTCTAACTTCTATCACTGTCGTTTGTGTAAGCCAATCCTGAATCGCCTTCACCTTCTCTACATCAACTTCGATGCCATCTGCACTTACAACAAAACCAAGGAAAACAATCCTATCCATATAAAAAAGTGCACTTACCAAAGTTAGCATACAATTTTTCCTGTCTCAACACTTCAAGAACATGCTTCAATGTGTTGTACATGCTCATCTAATGTTTTACTGTAAACTAAGATGTCATCAAAATAAACTACAACAAACTTACCTATAAAAGCACGCATAACATGATTCATCAATCTCATAAATGTTTAGGTGCGTTTGTAAGACCAAATGGCATAACTAACCATTCATACAAGCCATACTTGGTCTTAAATGTAGTTTTCCACTCATCTCACTCTCTCATGCGAATTTGATGGTGTCCACTCTTTAAATCAATCTTACTAAAAACTTTGGAACCATTCAATTCATCCAACATGTCATCTAGTCTAGGAATAGGGTGACGATACTTTACCGTTATATTGTTGATCGCTCGACAATCAATGCACATACGCCACGACCCATCTTTCTTAGGAACTAGAAGAACTGGTACCGTATATGGACTCATACTTTCTCTAACATACCCTTTCTCCATCAACTCTCTCACTTGCTTCTGAAGTTCCTTCGTCTCCTCCGGATTGCTTCGGTAGGCTAGTCTGTTGGGAATGACAGCGCCAGGTAAGAAATCTATCTGGTGCTCAATACCTCTAATGGGTGTAAGCCCACTAGGAATGTCCTCTGTCAGCACATCACTGAATTCCTGCAAATGAGATGAAATGGACACAGGAAGCAAAGGGTCAGTGTTAGCAATACAAATACGGTGTTCCTTGTAGACCAACAAAAGCATAAGCTTGCTAGCCTGAAAAGCTTTCCTTGCTTCACCTTCACCGATGTAAAAGATCTTTTTCACTCGCCCTTTTGTTTCCCCCTTAATTTCACTCACACTCCCCTTGGTAACACTCACGGCCTTTGCCTTATTTTCCTTACTAGGTTCGGTCACACTCCCCTCACGTGTTTTTCCCTAGGCTGTGTTTGCACTCTCAATCTCTCTTTCTCTCTCAAGTTGCAACTTGACTTGATCCTCGTGGACTTGCTTTGGTGTGAGTGGGTACAAGGTAATGGGTTTTCCCTTATGTTGAAAGGAATACTTATTCTTGAACCCATCGTGAATAACTTTCCTATCAAACTGCTACGGCCTGCCCAAAAGAATATGTCCTGCATGCATCAGTATCACATCACATAGGACATCATCCATGTATGGCCCAATGGTAAAGCTCAATAACACCTGCTTTGTCAACTTTATCTCGCCACAATCATTTAACCACTGCAACTTATAAGGCTTGGGATGCTTCAAGCAATCTAATCCCAACCTCTCAACTAAAGCCGTACTTGCGACATTAGCACAACTGCCCCCGTCAATGATCATACTACACCCTTTACTATTCACACGGCATCTGGTATGAAATATGTTCTCCCTCTGTTGATCACTCTCATCCTCAACAATTTGTGCACTCAAAACACGCTTGACAACTAAGGACAAGTTATCCAGCGGGTATGCAATTCCCTATTTGTCACTAGTATCCTCAATCCCAGGCTCATCATCATCAACCTCAACCTCACTGTCAGTAGAATGTACTTCACCACTCTTCTTATCAATCACTAAGGTGCGCCTATTGGGGCACTGTGAAAAATAGTGTCACATGCCCAAACACTTGAAACACTTGATGTCCTTTGTCTTTGGTGTTGTACCTTCAGGTTTCGTTCTAGCCTTACCTGGTTCTGCAACTTCTTTACCCTTGGCACCAGGTTCAGCCATTGGCTTGTTAAAGCCTCCATCTCGTCGATCATTAGGAACCCATTTCCCCTTCTATGTAGAAGTAGTCTGAGTACCAAATCTGGATGTAGACTTATTCTTGAGTTGCCTTTCTACCTTGACAGCCATGTGAAACATATCCTCTAAATCAACATAATGATGCAACTCCACCATGTTGGCAATCTCTTTGGTCAAGCCCCTTAAAAACCGTGCCATAGTAGCCTCTGCATCCTCCACTACATTCGCCCTGATCATGGCAACCTCCATCTCAGTATAATAATCCTCTACACTCTTGGTCCTCTGATACAAATGTTGTAGTTTCTGATACAACTCTCGGTAGTAATGGTTGGGTATAAATCATTTCCTCATGAGACCTCAAAGTTCTTCCCATGTCTGAATTGGCCTCTCATAATTCCTCATTCGGTTGGTGACAATCTGATCCCACCAAATCATAGCATAATCTGTGAATTCCATGACTGCTAGATTGATCTTCTTCTCATCTGAGTAATGATGACAATTGAAAATCAATTCTATTTTCTTCTCCCACTCTAAATATGCTTCTGGATCATTCTTGCCTCGGAAGTTTGGTATTTTGATCTTGATACTGTTCAAATCACCATCAACATCACCATGTCTACAGCAACCCCTCCTGTCATAATCCTCACGCTTGTCATCAAATGCACCTCTACCATCAAACCGCCTATCCCTCCTATCATTCCTCCTATCAAACCTCCTATTAGGCCTTCTATCAAGGCCCTGGCTGAAATCTCTCCTCCACATCATTAAGATCATCAGAATCATCAAACTCATTTTCAGCTTCTTCTTCATCTGGTGGTACCCGTCGTGGTGCCACATTCTGAGGTGGTGGTATATGTCGAGGTGGTGGTCTGGGAACACTACTTGTTCGATTACTCTCTACTTCCCTGACAACTTATCAAAAGCAGCATTCATGTTTTCCATCATATCCATGAATTTCCTTTCTAAAGCCTCAAGTTTCTCATCCACTGTCAAACTAGTACCTGCCATCTCAAAGCTTCAACAAACAGATTAGAAGTAACAATATGTGAAAATAATTAGATATTCTCACAACCTCACAATCTCATAAGCTCACGTGTTTACACTCAAATATGTATCACTCCACTCGTGTTTACACTCAATATGTATCACTCCACTCGTGTTTACACTCAAATATGTATCACTCCACTCGTGTTTACACTCAATATGTATCACTCCACTCTTGTTTACACTCAATATGATGTGAATATAACTTACCCAAAGTTCACAACAATGTGTAATCTTCAAGCTAGCATAAACAACAAGAACCAATAATGTATATAGGGGAGGTGGAATAATGCGAATAAGAATAGTAATCACGAAGACTCAATCAAAGAAACTTAAGCTAAAGAGCACCGAATAAGAAAAAAATGAGTTAGCGAAATGCACAAACAAACAAGCAAGCACTCAATGTGACACTTAGCCAATCTTGTAATCACTCTCTACTGTTTTGTCTCACTTACTTTTTTTTTTTTTTTTTTTTTACTTTTTTCTCTTTTGACTAATTTCTTTTGCCTTTCACACTCACAAGTGTATACAAAGCAAATGAAATACAATGCAAATATCAATATTTCAAGAGGTAGCAAGTAAAACTTGCTTGGATATACACGAAATTAGTGCAAATTTGGTGCACTCAACCTCACTTCACTTGATTCTTCAACATTAACAACACAAATCAGCAAAGGTACACTATGTATAACTCACGAAAATTATCAACTTCATGCATTTCAATTTTTTTCATCATTCATTCACTCACTTTCATCACCAATGCACTCAAACACTCTTTCTTTTCACTCAAACTCACAAGATTGCACTAAGATCACAGGAATGCAAATAAGCAAGTTCACGCAAATGCCAAGATATGATGTCAATTCTGATTTTTGCAAAGTTGATATGAATAATACATATGGAAACAACACTAATTGCACGTATTCAACAATAGAAAGACAAGATATGTCAATAAATCTCACATAGTCAAATCTGACGTGATTCTTTTTTTTTTTTTTTAAATCTGACCTGATTCCTTTTTTGTTTTTTTTTTAACACAAATAACTTAATAACAATGTTGAACACGTCCTAGTAACATACAATTAACAAATAAATACTTGATTTAAGTAAAGAAAATAAAGCTCTAATTTGACTCAAAGACCGAAACTAGAACATGAAGAAATACTCATGATCAATCAAAAACACTCAAAGGCAGAATGTATTCATGCTATTTTGATCACAAATAAACAAGAAACAGCAAGAAACAACAAAGATCCAACAAAAACTAAGAACCAAGATGAACAAGTATCTTGATGACCAACAAACACAATAAAGACTAAATCAAAAAAAACACAAAGTAAAGATAGAAAAATCAGACCTTGGAACCCTAAGCTCTGATACCAAATGACGCGGAACTCACTTGGAGGATTAGGCCAAGCAAACCCCTCGCAACAACAGAACACCAAGAACCGCGAATTTGATTTTGTAGGAACAAAACCCTTCCAAGGCCACAAAGAAGACCCACAAAGAACTTGTCTTTGAGAACCCTTAAGATGATTCCTTGAAGTGTTCTGCTAGCACGGAGACGCCACTAAGGTTGCCACGCCTTAGATAAGTCGATTGCATGAAATAAGGGGAATCCCACCCTTAAGCAATTTTTGGACAAAGCCAAGCTCTCAATGGAGATGAATTTCGAAATTTGATGATTAGCTTCTCATTAAGATGAAATGAGTTTAAATAGTACAATGAAAGAAACCCTAATGGGTGCAAAATGACCAAAACACCCTAAGTTGCTAACTAATGGCTATTAAATGGCAATGCCCTTAATAGACATTTAATAACAAACACAAAGTCAAAAGAAACAAAGACTTAATCAATAACAAACAAAGACTTAATAAATAACTTTGCCAAAAAAGTCTAAAGTAAAAACACAAAATTATAAAAGTCAACAAATGTGGAAAACTTTTCCAAAATTGTCTAAAGTTGTTTCCTTGCACCAAAAGTCCTCCAAATTCGTGGCTTCCATGTATAAAGGCATAATGATGTGTCATAAAGTCCAATAAGTCTTGTCTTGGCCGAGTATTTAGTGTCGGGCTTGAATCGGCTTGATACGTTAAAAATATACTCGGCTTCAAGATTACTGGTGAGTTACTCTGGTATGACTTTGGGTCAAGTGAAATAGCTTTGGCCCCACTCCATTGAAGCCCTCATGTGACGCCAATATGCCCCGGAGTTGTCTGTCACACTCGACCAATATTAATCGGGTGAGTTGGTACTGATTAGTTTGGTTTCCAAAGGCCATTCCAAGACATGTTTTCATGCTTTGGCTCACGATTCAAGGAGGCCTTTATACTCAGGATCGGTTAATGGCTTTTGGCATTTCAGGTTGTTCCATGTGTGTGTTTTGTGGTCATTCGGGGGAGGATAGAGATCATCTCTTCTTCAAGTGTTCATTTGGTTCTCAGATATGGTCATCTATTTTGGCTAAATGTGATACAGATTGGTGCTCTCGTGACTGGATGCAGACTATTTAGTGGATGGAGCAGTATAGTAGTGGATCTTTGTGTCATTTACTTGTTCGATTATCCTTTGTCGCTGCAGTTTACTTCATATGGAAGGAGAGGAATGCTCGACTACATGACGCGTCTCCTAGTCCATATAGAGTTCTCTTGACCAATATTATGTTTACTGTACGGACTCGTGCTAGTTTGTCAAGAAAGGTGAAGCGTGCATATGATAATAGATGGCTTCAATAATATTGGCAACTATCCGACGATATTTTTTTATTTAATTTTGCTTGTCTTTAGTCTAATTGGCTTTTGTTATGTAGTTAGGAAGACCAGTCTTCCTTAGCTCTCTGGGGTATGCTCATGTCCTTTTGTTATTTCTTTGGTTAATATACTTACTTTATCCAAAAAAAAAGGTTTCAGATTGGGAATGGTGAGAATGATTTATTATGGTATGACAATTGGCACCCTATGGGACCAATTTTGGATACCTTGGGAGAGAGAGTCATTATGATTCAGGACTAGATAAGATGGCTAGGTGGCTGCTATTGTTGATGGTAACATTTGGCGCTGGCCATTAGCGAGGTCATCCAATCTTCTCCAATTGGCTAGT